>BMAW01013211.1:0-13568 GCA_019974015.1 Nephila pilipes
TTCTACATAAAATTTAACCATTCTTTTCTGTAAAATAACTGCTTGGCTTCGTTCAATATGTTGTCACTAAAAACCCACCATGTAATGGAAGTTGATGCACTTTAAATCTGTCGAGGCTCAAAGTTATCCTGAAGGTTTGGTGTAGAAGTTAGAAGAGGTTAGTACCGCCTCTGGTGTCGTCCTCGTCATTTGGTTAAAACTTAAAATTACGAGTTCCGTCACCAATAGCCCTCGTGTTGCTTCTTGTGTGACGTTGATAAAACCAAACTAAACTAATACTTCAATTTTTCTATTTAAAAATGTAGTATTTTAATACTTAATTTAATGAACTCAATAACACAGCACATATTTTTTTATGCTCTTGTGGAATATTTTTCTGTTCAAATAACTTTCTTACACAACTTTGATTAATTCGACTTAACTTATTATTTCATTATTTAGTTCAAGTTCCTGTCTTATTGTAGCTTGGAAATGTAATGCATTAGAAAGAATTTTATAATGCAATAATAATAGGTTTATGTGCTTAAAATATGGCATGGAGAGTCTACAAACAATGAGACCGAAAAAAAAAAACGTTCCTTAAGAACCTTTATGGATCAGGCTTGCCCTTAAAAGACTTTTTGATAATAGCCAGTTTTTTTTTTCTTTAAACCTGTTATGTGCTCCTCATTAAAGTATCAACTTTTATCTTTAAGTTGACATTTACTACAGTTTTAAAGTTGAGGCGTTGGCTATTTGTGATTTTCTCTTTAGTAACGTCGGGAACATTTCGTAATTTGAATTACATACAATTTCAACACCTTCTCAACCAAATGAAACATGATTAGGTACTGTAAATGAAAAAAAAATGTAGGGAATTTAATTAAGAACAGTGCTACACATGAGAGAAATAAAATTGAAAGGAAACAGAAGGAAGAGAAGATAACAGCAAACAGATAGATGCAGATTGAAATGAATCATCGTAATTGATCATTGAAATTGAAAGAAGCTGGGAGTTACGTCTAATTAGAATAATAGGAGTCAAATTTGGTCTAATCGAGAAATGTTTTAATAGGAATGAGTGATTAGCCAACCTGAGTTTTAATTATGTGAACACAAAATAGGATTAACTGACTTAAGAGCGATAAGATAGTGAATGATCTTACAACTTGTATGATTGAAATTAAAGTCTCTTGCATATTTTCGATTGGAGTTTTGAAATTTTTGTTCCATTTAATTAGACATTGAGATGGTTGTAGAGATTAACACTGAAGAAAGAGGCTATCGCAGTTTCTCTTTTCTTAATTTACTACTTTAGACTAATTGTTTAATAACGTCACACTTAGATGCAACAGGAGTGCTATTACCAACACATT
This sequence comes from Nephila pilipes, assembly GCA_019974015.1. Classification (NCBI taxonomy): domain Eukaryota; kingdom Metazoa; phylum Arthropoda; class Arachnida; order Araneae; family Nephilidae; genus Nephila; species Nephila pilipes. Next base: position 1,356 of record BMAW01013211.1, read on the forward strand.
ATACACTGAACATAACAATAACTTGAAAAATTAAATTTTATAAAATTTTAAAATTTTGAATATCATTATTTAATGTTCAAATAATTTTAAATAAATATTAAACCATTCTCAAAATTTGTGAATGTGTTCTAGAAGAAAATTACGTTCAACGAATACGAATAAACCCCATTTCGGGGCGTGTAAAATATCAGAACTATGGATAGAGAAGATTTTCATGACAGTGTATCAAAAATTTAAAAATCAGAATTTTGAGGTAATTAGTTAGTCGTGTGTAAAAAGATAAGAAACTTTTTAACAAACTATAAATTTATTTTAAAGACGGCCATTTGCTATAATGTACGGCGAGCTCATAAACTAACACACTAATACACTAATGGCTTCTCCCGCCAAACCCAGTTCTTCGTTCCAAAAACAAGTTGCCAACATGCAACAGATAAAAACTGGGCTGATGGCGTGGGAATAGCACCACATACATATAAAACAAAGACACCACAAAAGTACTAATGAAATAAAGACATTGAATACACACAAAAATACAAGCAATAGATATTGAACACAAAATAGGTCCAAACAATAGTTGAAGATAGAAGTTTAGTGAATTAAACTAAGGATGGAGTGAAATGTAAGAGAAATAGATTTGAAAGGAAGGGAAATAAAGATAAATGATAACGACAATCGATACATGTGAAAATATAAGTTAATTGTCGTAAATAATCGTTTTATTGGTAGTTACTGCATATCAAAGTAATAAAAATAGAATCTGCTATAATAGAGCAGAATGTGTGAAAGACCATAATTGCTAAAATTTGATTGAGTGATCCTTAAGTTAAATCTTTATGATTAGAATTTAAGCTAATCACTGAGTTATGAATATTCTTTGAGAGGGAAAGAAATGATTCTTGCATATTCTGTGTTAACAGCTATATATATGAACTGGTGTGCAAACATTATGCAACAGGTGTTTTTCTTGCCGTAACTTCCCGATAAATCGTATTAGAGACATAAAATTCAGAAATATGAGTCAATATTTTGCACCAAAATGATCCAATGCATATAGTATTATAGCAGGCAAAAAAGGGCTTTATTAAATTCATAGCATCGTTACATATGATTGTCTAAGAGGAAGAACAGTATAAAGATGGAATAATATGTATTCCCCATATATATATATATATATATATATATATATTCCCGTCGTATATGTATATATTCCCTTTATGTATTCCCCTTCCAGTAATATGTATTTCCTTAGTCTGGAATATGTATTCCCCTTACTATAATAGTCCCTTCGCAACGTCTCTCCATACTCAGCTCCAGATTGTCCAAAGGCTCTTGAGGTAAGAGTGCCCATTCCTCAATCAGCATCTGTTTCAGTGTTTGGGGGTTCCCCGGAGGATCGTACCGGAATGCGTCTTCCCAAAGCATCCCACATATGTTCTATGGGATTTAAATTAGTGGAGAACGCTGGCCAATTCATTCGACTGATATCTTCACTTTCCAGAAGCTGCTGAACATCAGCAGTCCGGTGTGGCCGTGCATTGTCATCCATAAAAAAGAAGTCTGGTCAAATAACACCTAGGAACCGACCCACTTGGGGAAGGATCACCTTCTTACAATAGCGATTTCCGGTTACAAAACCCCTATCAAAAAGGTGGAGCTCCGCCCGGCTGTTCAGTTTAATGCCTCCCCAGACGACAACTCCAGAACCAACTTAATGGTCTTTTTCCGTGATGTTACAGTAAAACGTTCCCAACATCTCTCCAAATCGAATGGAGATGAGAATCTCTTGTGACACTGAAGTGACTCTCATCTGAAAATAGGACACAACTCCATTGATGAAATGTCCAGTTTTTGTGCTCCTTATACCACTCTCCTCGTGCATCCGACAGCTGGCTTTGAAAAGAATGCATCATGCCAGACGGCGGGGTGAATAGGTTTCCTTAGTGAAGGCGTCTAGCCACAGTAAAGCACGACACTTGTTGCCCTGTTGGTGTACAAAGTTGTTTAGCAATGGCGGCTACTGACTGGGATCGGATTCTTTCCCCCCGCAGGATGACATATCAGTCCTCCACTGCAGTTGTTTTTCTAGCGCCGCCACCGCCAACCTTTCAAAAGCTGTACCTGTAGTTTGGAAGGCTTTCCAAGTTCGTGAAAAGAACATTTTTTTGATTCCGAATTCTTCAGACAAACTGGTCAAACTATGTTGCTTTTCTAGCTATCCGATCATCCTTACTCGTGTGAAGCCATCCAGTTGATTTCTTCTAGAGGTATTTCACGAAAGCACTCACTTAAACTTGCAGCTAATGTCTTCAATGGCACCTCCGTCCTTCCTTTTATTGTAGTCTTAAGCTACGTGCACCGACTGAACGCATTTTGCGTGCACTGACATCAACAATGACGATTTATTCATGACATTAGCATATTCATCACCTTTCTACTGAATTGCGTGTTCATTGAACTGATTGTCATTATCCCTTTTCTTTAATTTCATGAGTATTTACTTAAAACTTATGTTGTTGCTTAAATTTTGCACATCAATGTATATATATATATATATATATATATATATATATATATATATATATATATATATATACATTCTATAACAAAAAAAACGCCAAAACAAGGAGTTGTCCGATGGAGATAAAAATTGGTGAATAAGAAAATTATATACAAAATGGAAAAGGATTAAAATTTCAGAAAAAAAATTGAACAATTTATTTCAGAGTTGCATAGTTCCAAAGTAACGAGATCAATTAAGTGTTGACCCATCTCTAGCCCGGGTGCAAGCTGCCACACAACGTGGCATAGAATGATAAAGCTCACTGGTGGTCTTCTGCAGTATTTCTTGCCAAATTTGCTCCAATTGTCGAGTTAGGTAATGAACATTCCCTGGTAGAAGCAGGTGCCTTCCCATCATATCCCAGACATGTTCGATTGGAGAGAGATTATTATTATTATTATTATTATTTATAATAATAATAATAATAAACTACATTGTCTTCTGGTTACATATCTTTAATTAGAGACTTGTACTTATTGACTATTTCATTATACTCGTACATCGGGATGTTTTGTAGATTTAACTAAGGATGAAAATACGTCACAAACTCTCACCATTTTAAAGCAATTTTCTTTCTTCAAATCTTATACTAAATTCACGAAGCATGAAGTAAACCATCGCATTTCTACTAGTGGTATTCACTGGATATTTCGTGAAATTTTTTTTTTTTACCTTTTTAAAGTGAATCAGTTCTCTTGTGAGTCTATTTTGTTCCTTTGAAATTTCATTCGGGTCATGGTGAGGGGATGACTTTCTCACAGGTTAGTAAAAGTAGTGTTAGGAAAAAATAGAATTTCAGTTTGTTACCCAAGGGTTCCTACTTTTAATCAAGATTTTACATTAATTTTTCTTATTCATTTTTCACTGAATTAGGAAGATTAAAGAAGATAGAAAGGGTAACTAATATCCAAAATAACGCCTTAATTGTTATACAGCTTCATTTACGGTATTTGAAAAGAAAACAAAATCATGCTTCTTTTTCTTCATTGCATTCCGTTGTAAAGAGGGGTTTTAATTATTTTCCTAATTTCTAAGAAAGGTGAGGAGGCATCTAAAGCTGAATATTTTTAATGATTTTTTAATTAGGTTATCGGAGGTTGTTTACAAAAAAAAAAAAAAGGATTGCTTTTAGTATTTTTCTTAATAATCAGGTATAATGATTCTCCATTTTTTGCTATCAGAATGTAGAACATATTTAGAAAAGGTTCCAGTATGCACACACAAGTACAGGATGGTTAAGATAATACTTGTAGTACTTCAGAAACTGCATTTCTAAACTGCACCGTGTGAAATTTCAAAAATGTGTTAAATAGATCATGTTGCTAAGTGATAGGCCCTCTCCAGCATTACCCCCGAAAATTGTTGAAATTTTTGCAGATAGTGGCGCTGGGTACACACATCTTATACAAATTAGCACGAACAGTAGCTATGCACACATAGAAATGCACACATTACACATAGAATGTGCCAAAGTAACGAGTTACACGTCGTGCAACAATTGATACTGATTAATCATTTAGCTGGTCTCGAATTTGCTTTGCGTTTTTCAGCGAATTATAAGTAGATGAACACTAGCCATTGTGTATCTTATGGACCATTGTGTAGCTCATTTTTTACATACACATTGCGATGAACATACATACGGAGGTATGGGCAATGGGGGGTTGCATCGATTATCATGCCAGACAACGATGTTACATTCAATATATGTAATGGCATGATGTGGATTCACGGTGAGTTTTAATCTGGACCTCTATTTCTTTGAAAGATTGACATCGAATTTTTTTGGTTGAAGTGCAATTACAAGTGTATGTTACAGAAAAGTTCTGGAAGAACAGGTTTTTCAGATTTTAATCCATTTGCTACCGGAGGGAGAAAAAAGAAGTGCTTCTCTGGGCCTGCGGCTTTTTACCGCGGAGTGTCATGGTGTGACCAGATGATTTTATATATTAAGCCTAATTCGTGAAAAAAAATTCCTTTAAAATCTGCTATTTATTAAAATATTTTGGTATTTACATATATTATTTAAAATGCATAAAACTTAATATATACTAAAGAAAAAAAAGATTTAATCGAAAATTGAATGTTTTATACATACAATTACATACAAAATCATATTTTTAAGAAAATACAAAATATATTTACATATGTTACATAAATTTCATTGTTTAATGATGTACCATCATATGGATTATATAGATATAAAAGATAAATCTTATTTTGCTGTGTGGTATGTTTATAACAAAAAATTCAATGCATGGTACAACGACACATTTCTTAAAAACATATATTTTGACACTTCACGCAAGATTTTGAGCAATGGGCACATCTTAGTAGCCCCCCTTTTTTTTAATTTAATGTCTATATACAGATTTGGATTATTTTCGCTAACATTACTGTCAGATTCATTCATTTATTCATTTATTATTTAACATTCATTTATTATTTCGCAAATCTCAGTATCAAAAAAACACTTTCTTTTCGTCATGACTGTCGCTACAAATAAAAACTGACCGAATGAAACGAACAGCTGAGAACATCTGCTACGAAAAGCCCTAACCCCCATAAAGGGCCATAAATTCTCCTTCGAACTTCTAAGAAGCAAGCAAGAAAGAAAAAAGCAAACCGAAAGCAAGCGCACCCTTTAAATCACGTCATTACATTTAAAGTGCCGCGCCGCAACACGCGCTTTTAATAATTACTCCCCCCCTCCTGATAGCCAGAAGTGAAATCCAAGCCCATATCACCAAGGTCAACACTCAAAATAACCTATCTATATAGATTTCGCGGTATGGTAACGTCATAAAGTAACATTAAAAAAAATCAAATAAAACGTTCTCATCAAGCGTATCTCTATTGATACGTTGGGCCATAAAAGACACTCAAGGAGCGTATCGACTGTGATACGCTGGGAGCGAACGGTTTAAGAAGCCGTAGCTGTTTGGACATCGCAATGTTAATGCTATTCGAAACAGCTGCTCATACGATGGTGCATTCAATAAATGATTCGTGTAAACTGCATTGGTGAACGTATCATACCGCACATGCTTTTCGCGGTACAAGCCAGCCAGAGTGGACAAACTGTCCACCCAGATCACTGAGTCTTTGACTTTTAGCTGTGGATGTATCTCAAATATCGCATGTATCAAGTACGTATTAGTAATGTTGCGGAGCTAAAAGAATCCTCCACCATATTTCCCTCATTCTGTCATAAATATTGCATGAGATGCATTGGTGCACTTTCCACGTGTTATTGAATGAGAAGACATATGTATACTGCGCATATGGATGTATCATACACAATTAGTTTTTTTTTTTTTTTTTAACTTTTGGAAGTTTAAGAAATTCCTTATTTACGGCGCCCTATAACGGCAAACATATCATCTACTTATTTTTGCGGATAAAACTAGTTTCCGTGATCTACAAAAATTCATTTGAATTTCATTCGGATTTATTCAGTATAACCAGAGCTACGAGTGTTGTTACTATAACATTAACCACTTTGTATTGCTTTCGATCATGTTAAGGACTTATTCAGATTAAAACCTGTAGCGTAATATTGTACCATTTTGATAAATTAGAATTTTATATATATCTCCTTTAATCAAAAAAAAAAAATTATTTGCACAATTTAAGAAACGTCGCATAAATCTCTTATCCTTTTGTAACGCATTTCTAGCGAAAACCAAAAAAAAAACATCATTTTACAGAAAGTAGCTTATTTCTACATTTATCTTTTCATAAAAGGAAATATATCATTGGTCTAGCTTTCAAGGAAGTCTGGGCATAAGCAAAAATAAAATTGCAAAGCGTTCAAAATCAGCAAAGACAGATAAAATAATTTTGGAATATAAAGTGATTTCTTTAAACAAATATTAAGGTGTTTTTTATACATACATGATACATGAATTAAAATAAATTTCATTTTTTAAAACTCACCAGCTTCATCATTTGCAGTCTGAAGTATTTTAAATAGAAATCAATTTGTGGTACTATTTTGCTACGATGTTTGCATGAGAATCTAGCCTTGTGAAAGAAACAAGACTTAAGTAAGTCAGCATCACTATATAAGAAGTGTAGTGAATAGCTAATGGAGATAGGGAAAGTACAGGCATTAGGGATATTCGTAAGATCACTTTATTGATTCAAATAAGGCGAGATACTCGTAGCCTGTTAGGCGGATACTGATAACGTTACAATAAATCCATTTGAACTGTATCCAGTTAATTCAAACTCCATATATCAGTATTAGTAGGATTATCTGCAATAATATTTGGTTAAGGTTTCGATTAATTAAATACCCCACATTATTAAATTATTTTGATGCAGCATTGAATGTTCTCCATTATTTTGCTTTTGCTCAATTTCTGTATATTTCAATTTCTTTATCACTTCTAATGATTTTTGTACCTGTAGCACACACACACACACTTATATTTAAATATATACTTTTACAGATATTTTTGTATCCAGTAATGTATTCTTTTTTATATTTAAATAAGAAATTTTTATCAATAAAAAGTAACTTTTTTTAGACTTTAACAAACAATTTTCTATTAAAATGACAAAATTTTAATTTTTCGTATAATTCACATGTCTTGTATATTTGTCTATTGTGTATAAGTCTTTCTTGTATAGGTAAGATTACATTTATTGTTTCTGTTCTTTTTTTTTTATTTACAATGATTTATTTGTATAATTACATGGACTGATGTATAAATTTTTACTAAATAGTAAAAAGTAACGATTTTTTTTCTTACTGTATTATATTTTATATATTGTGAGATTTATTCCTAATACTTATTTATGATTATAATGCTTTGTTTATTTTTATTTAAGTTTCAAATGATATATATATATATATTTGGGGGGGGGTATATGAGTATACATATATGTAGAGAGTGACAACACTGCCTGGATAATAATAAACAGGCATTTATTAATGGCTAATAATATATATCTAAAAGCAATTTAAAAAAAAACTTGAGGCTAATCAAGCGAAATTATTTGATATCAATAACTGGAAATTAAAGTGCTTTCTTCGGTTTTGACACCTAGCTAACAGTTCTAATTTTAATTGGAATTACGTTACCTTACCGTGGCCTCTATTCAAATTGCTTGACAGTTATGTTTAGTTTTAGTTTAGTTTTTATTAACGTCGCACTAGAAGCAACACAAGAAATATTGGTGACGGACCTCGTAATTTTGAACCATGGTCAAGTGACGAGGACGACACCTGAGCTGGCAACTCTCCTATCCTAACATCCACACCACGTCAACGGGAGGACTTTGGGCCCCGAACAGACTTAACGTGCAATCAGCCCCGGCTATACGGCGGATCTCTGGCGGCCAAGGATAGAACCCGCGACTGAACAAAAACCGCCAGCCGCGAGTCCACGACCTTGACCACTAGGCTACCGCGACCCCTCCTGACAGTTATGAGCGCCACGATTCACAAGTCCACAGTTGTCAAGTACGCAGGATAATAGTGTTCGTTACCTTCCATATCTCTTCTAAGTTTCCATTTACTTATATATCATTATAACTAGTATAATGATATATAAGTAAATGTACTTATATATATTATATATGAATCTATTCACTTTATTTCGACATGCATCTAATTAACATAATCACGTTTCATTTTTGTTGGAAAGAAATTGTAATTAAATGCAATCAGTAAATGTCCCCAATGTTAGTGGAGAGAAAATTATGAATAGCCCAATATATCAATGCAACCAAACGAACTTGATGAAAGAATCATTGACATCTAAAGTGTTACATGTTGCGAAGGAACAAAGGTGATGAACATGGTAAGTAATGGGATGTATGCCATCTTTAGAAGTGGATGGAAAATATCTTATTTTCCAGATATTTTGTTTTTCAAAAGTAAAATTACATAAGTAGAAGCATATTTTTCAATTTTGGATTCCAATTGAGATGTAAAATTAGTATTTTTTTGTGTCCTTTTAACTACAAAATGTTCTTTATCCTGAGCACTTAGATAATGTGGCGTTGCATTTCGTTAGGGACAACGAGGATTTATGAAACATCAAAAATTTGTATAAGATATTGATAAAAACAATTATTTTCCTAAGGTCCGTTTTGAAGGAGATATCTTATACAAGGTCATGAGGACTGCATACTTGAGTTTCTTTCAATTTTTGCTCTATTGAATCAGTAAATTCATTAGTTAAAGCTTGAATCCTGCTCAAAATGACAACATGGGTTATTTGTGATCAGAAACGAAACAAGAAGCGTAATCATAATTCTGAAATACTAGGGACAAAAACGCATTTTGCATATTTAGATAATTCTTGCTCAAAGTCTTAGTAAATGTGGCACAATATAATAATATTGGAAGCAGTCATAAAAAATTCATTCATCTGAGCTCATTTTTAAAATGTTGCTGTATAAAATAGGAATTAAAGAGACAATATGATAATTTGTCTCATTAACATATAATAATTTTAACATAATATAATCTCATGAACATATAATAATTTTTTTGAACTTTACAAAACTAAAAATTTAAACATACTAGGAACTTTGAGATTTTCGAAAAGGCAACACTTTTGTTCTCTCATCCGTTTTCTTTTTTTTTTTTTATAGATATTTCATATTCTGAAAGCAATGTATTTAAAATGACAAAAATATGTAACACAAAAAAGCTTTTGTTTATAATGAAAGGAAATTTTTTCTTAAGCATGTATCTTAAAGAAAATTTAGGAATGCTTTACCAAATTAAATGCTTTTAAAAAAAAGTTAGAAATATTTAGTTGCAATTAAAATGAGAATTTAATTACATTTAAAGAAAGGAATTGTAATTTAAGATTTTTCTTCTCTTATGTTTTCTCGTATTTTATTTCTAAACTAAAAATATTTTTTTTTCCCTCAATGAATATTTCGATGCTAAAGATTGTGTTCTTTAAGCTTATTTGCTTTGTTTTTAAATAAAAATAAAAATAAATTACAGCATTTTAACGTATTACAAATTTGTAAGTGAAACTACATTAAAATTTTTTTAACTTTTTTAGAAGGATTTGTTTTCAAATTTTTGCGCGTCTAGGATAAGTAGCTGAATAAAAAGTTATTTTCGTAGATGTAGACAATGACACAAATAAATACACATATATTCTGTAAACCTATGTAAATTTAAAATAAATTTCGAAACTATTTTATATTTCAAAGGAAACGATTTTAAAATATATAAGATTCATATATTCAAATCCAACATTTAGATAATAATTAATATTGTTTTATTTTGGGAAATTAAGCGCGGTGAAAGGAATAAAAAAACATACAGTGTTAACATATTTAATAAATGGCATATATTTACAATTTTGAAACGTACCTCAAATCAATAAAGTACAAATATTTCTCACGTTTGTTTTGACTCTGAAAGACAGATAATAAAAATAATTACAAAGTATACAGAGTTTGTAAATAGTGGTTAAATTATAATATTTTCCTATATAATTTACATTTAAAATTTCTCTAAAATAGTTCAAATCATAACATTCCTGAAAGTACAAATTCAATTAAATCTATTGTACAAAATAATCCGCAATTCTTAAATAGAAATAAATCTGTCTTCTGAATTAAAAACAAGTAATTCTGTTTAAAATTAATTTTAAATTATTAGAAAAGTTTCTTATACACACATACGCATATATATATATATATATATATATATATATATATATATATATATATGCCCACTGCCCAGTATTTGCAAAAGTCGTTCTTTCAGAAGCATGATCATTGACGTTCTGGATCCATTGCTGAATCGCCAACAAACAGCTCTGGTACATTGCTAAAATTGTTTCAACTTTATTATGTCTCAATAGACTCGCAAACTTCTCTCATTTTAAAACTTTTTGGTGCCCAAACTTAATAAATGGTCTATAAACCCAATTGTTAAGGTGGAGATTAATTAAGTAGATGAAGAGTACTTCACAAATTAATGTAAACTGCTTTTAGTAATGATTAAAATACAGATATTTGATTATCAGAGCAAATTACACTTTTATTGATAATAACTATCATTTTAAATTCAATTAACATTTTAATAATTATGAAGAGATAATAAATTTTGCATTTCTTTTTATTTTTTGAAATAAATTGTATATATAGATATATATATACATATATATATATATGAGTATATATATACATATATATAAAAGCAAAAAAGTATTTCTCGTATGTTTTCTTCAATTGCTAAAATTTTTCTTTTATTTTAATTCTTGCTCCTCTGCTAATTTTAGTTAATTATTTTCAATTATTTCTTTATATATATATATATATATATAGTCAAATGTTTCAGGAAAAACAACACCATGAAAGAACCATCAGAACCAATGAAATTAATGAAATGACGGATACAAGAATGATGAAATTTCAAAACAAAAAAGAAAACAAATTAAGCGTCCGAAATCAGTATTTGGTGCGTTACCAGCGCGCTGCAATAAGTGCTTTCGCTACGACGTGGTGCTGAATACGTTGAATATCGCTTGAGGCAAGAGAATTCAGAATATCGCTTGCATAAAAAAACCAAAGTTCGTCTTGAAACTGCAGGACGCGGATCACGAGCGAGACGCTGACCAACCATATCCCCAGCTGACGTCGCTCCATGAAGCAGCATTATATCCGGTGAAGCGCACGGGCAGGACGAAGCTTATGCCGCAAGAAAGTAACAGGAAGTCCGGAACAGTCCGCGTAATATGTTGGCGATTATCCCGCTGAAAGATAGTCCGGGAGGCCTGAAGGAAAGAACCGACTTCTGGCCGTAGCACTTGGGTACCTGTTGGAGTTACCACTTCGTTCAATGTGTCAGATACGCGCACGATTTACTGTTCACTATCTTCCCAATTGTAATCGGGAAGCATTAGTACGTCTGCATACGACACGCCATCAGGGTACACATAACCGGCTGTTCACTAGCTACTATGTCGTCATACACTGCTGTCTGTGCTCGAGCCCTGCCGACGCAGTTATGTACCCGTAGATAAAATCTGCAGCAATCCACCGCAGCTGACGACGCCATGAATTGACGAAGCTGACAATTGTCTACCCGTAGGTAGACCAACGTGCCGCCAGCCGCTGAGAAAGCTGTGCGGTCATCACTCGCCATGCGGAGCAGGTGTCGATTATCGCTCTGACGTCACCTTCTGTCGTCCAGTGCCTGTTCGAGTGTTCGGTGCTCAGCTCGTATCCACTGTTTCCAAACTCGCATTATCAGTGGAACGTCCGCTGCAAGGTTTCTGAGTTGCGTGTGAAAATCCTCTTCGAAGGCCGATTACTCCTCGTTCAAAACTCCGTAATGTTTTCTGAATCTTTAGTTCTCTGCCATCGTCGTGAGGCATACCAACGCTCTACCAACGTTTGCTACGCCAATAAATAATCATAGTCCTTTTTCAAATTGTCCGCTAGTTAATTTTATTTATACGCTTTTCAGCATCAATTCAGAGGGTGCTGCGCAGCGCATGATGATCTGAAACTTATTAATTTGCATAATATCCCATAATTGTACTTTGCTGTAAATTTCATGATTCTGATGATTCTTCTATGTTGCATTTTCATAAATCATAGTTTTATATATATATATAAAAGATATGAGTAAAAGATATATATATATATATATATAT
>BMAW01013216.1:0-16823 GCA_019974015.1 Nephila pilipes
AAAGTATACTTCATTGCATGTGCTATTGTTTATACATCACACTGTCTTCTTATAAATTCTGCACTAGTTGTAATCCATTAGATTTTATATTTTTTGTAGAACTTTCTAATGGTCCTAGGTAATTTTAATGCGATACTTATGTAAGGAAGTATATCATCTTTATGAATTGGATGAAACTTCCTTTTTTCTTTCCTTCCTTCTTCTTTCTTTCTTTTTTTACAGTTTTACTTTTAGACGCATTGCACACAATTAGCTATTGGTCTGTCAATCTTTTGTTTTTTTGACATCTTTTCGTAGATTGTTGCGCTGTTTTCAAATTAAGCTGAATTTGGCTAATATTTCTTTTGATTTTACATTAAACTTCGTATTCATTTGAAGAACAAGCTTCCTAAAACTCCTGTTTAACCCTTTAGTTATTTGATCCGTCAACAATCTTATTTTCAGAAGGTAAACGTCGCGGTCGTTACTGATATATTAGTTTCGTTATTTTTTAGTTAAAGATATTTGGTCACCATGTTGGATTGATTTATCTTCTTCGGTTGGTAATTTAATACAGATTGACGCACTTCATCTTTATTAGATTTTGATAATATAACCTATATTTTCTTCAATTGCATCACAATTAACATTAGCTGGCAAAACCGTTGAATATTGTTTTCTTCACACGGAGACTTATTTTTTTATTGAAAATCCATTTTCATTTATTAGAACTTCACCTTGCAAAATTACATCAAGTCCTATAATAGCATTATGCGGTATATGCTTCGTCTCCACGATACATACTCATCAGTGGGAGACACTTAAAGTTATCTATTTGTATCTCTCCCATGTATCTTTTCCTATGAGCTTTATTTTACAATCTCCTAATCCCGATAAAATTGAATAACACTGATTCAGATCCTAGATGTTAACTTTTCAGAATGTTTTTAGAAATTAACGTAGCCAACCCGGTATCATCAATGAGTTAATGTTTAAATTACCGAAACGTACCATTTAAACAGATATATTTGTTTTAATATTAAATTCTACGTTATCGTTTGGTTTGGTTTCCAAATTTAATTCCGAACATTCAGACGCGCCCATGCCCCAAAGTTTTGGCATTTGAAACGCTGAAACTTTATTCTTATGTAGACAAAATTTAGATAAATGTCCTTTACCACCACAATTCATGAAATTTAGTATTCACAGTCATGAATTAATTTGATAGTTTGCCAGTTCTAAAATTATCGGATTTTGTTTTACTTTTCTAAAATTATATTTACTTTTTTTCTCTCATAAATCATTTTTTATAACCTCGTAAATCTTTAGTTTTCTTGAAATTCACAAATCTTTGCAGCCATACAAAACTAATTTATTTTCATTTCTATCGTTAATTCCTCGTATAATATATTGCATTAAAGCGGTATCTTCAATTCTCCTCGATTACCAACTCTTTCATTTATAAATAATATTATATAGATTCAGATTCTTCATTTACGCCTACTCAATATTTCCATGCAATTGCATTTTGAATTAGTAAAGTGACCTCGATTCATCTATCAACACACGTTTTGAATTCCTGGTAGCAGAGGTAATATTCAATTCCTTCTCACAAATAACAAACATTACCACCAAGTGATCGTTGCCTTGAAAATAAACTTTTATGGAATAGATAAATTAAAATATTCACCCAGCGCTCTCAAACTACTCGAACCAAATAGAAATGTTTTTTCATGCAATTCTCCATTAAAGAGGATACAACACTTTCAATGTCTGAAAAGATTACAGAGATGTTTTGATTTCGAAAGTGGTGCCATAATCATAACAACGCTCTTCAGAATGAATTGCTGACTCATTAATGTTCTGGCTCTGCACTTGTGGTTTTGTTTTGTTTCTACTCGTTTCGCTTTCACGATTGATTCCGGGTATAGATATATTGATAAAGCGAGTTAACATCATTTAACAAAACTAATATTTTCTTGATTATTTCCGGTTTTTTGTTCATGAAATGCAATATTCAGAATATTATCACAAATGTGTCAGATTCATGCTAATGAAAAGTATCATTAATAGTTTTAATTTAGACTTAAAAAATTACCGAGTCATTTACTGTGAATTCGAAACCGAAGTGGAATTTCTTATTCTGTATTCTTAGCATCGCCATCATTATCAAAATAAACATGCAGAAATCTTGTTTTTCTTTCTTGAGATTCCTAAAGAATTGCATCGCCTGCTACATTAATATCATCAAATCTTCATTAAGCAAATAGAATAAATCCTCGACCCCAAGTCTGAATTTATCCTTGGTCAGCACACAGTTATCCTTTTTATTTCAGTTCAACTCACAATTTAATCTACAGCCTCCTACACTCTCACGATTTTGTATCCTACTCGAGTCCCTATGCTGTGCTTACTCAATCATCGCCTCAACCTATTTCTATTCCTACTGGGTTTACAACTAATTCTGTCTAATTTCCTCAATCCTATTTCCATTCCTTATCAAAATGTCTCATCTCATCCACTTCTGATTTTGTGGGATGGCCTGAAATAGTTAACACAAAATCAAACTTTAAGTGCCATGACATTTAATTGACGTTTCACATTAACATAAGGGTTAGACATACTTGACGAAGTTTCACATGCTGTTAAGAAACATTAAAACAATACTCTCCAGCGTCTTAAATCTGTCTATCATCGTCTAGAGTCATCAACAGTAGCGTCTTCCTCGTTCCGATGACTGCCGTCGACTCTCCAGCTTCAAAGGCAGGCTCCCTTCAGTAGCAGAGGCAGCGTCCTCTGCCATGATCGAATATTTCCACTACAAACCCCATATATATATATATATACATATATATATATATATATATACATATATATATATATATATATATATATATATATATATGTAATAACTTATGTGTGTGTGTGTGTGTGTGTGTGTGTGTGTGTGTGTGTGTGTGTGTGTGTGTGTGTGTGTGTGTGTGTGTGTGTGTGTGTGTGTGTGTGTGTGTGTGTGTGTGTGTGTGTGTGTGTGTGTGTAAAATTTGTTTTTAGTTTAATTTACTTGCTTAACTTTTGTTTTTTAAAAGTTTGTTTTTATTGATATATGATACTTGTTTTCTTATATCTTTGAAGGTTAGATATTAGTCTGATACATGAAGATTTGAGGATTCTATTACAAACATATATGTTTAGTATGGACTTTCCAAAATTGATAATTTAATTTGTAGCTGCATTAGTTATGTTTGCTTCATTTAACTATAATTTTTATTGTTTAAATTATAGAATCATGATTAGTGGTGGGTTTAAAAAAAGCTAATGAATAAATTTGTAGTAGACAATATAGCTGTTATGAATTGTGTACATATTTAGTTGAAAGAGATAAGGATAAGGATTGAACTTTTGACAATTTTATATAAATGAATAAGAATATGAAATGTGTTCAATTTACATGAAGTTGATGATAATTATCGAAATCAAAATATACTTGCAACTTTGATATATGTTATAAGTTTGCTAAAGATATTCTAATGAATGATGAAATGATTGATAAAAGATAGTGTAGAAATTATAAAATGATGATTACTTGAAATAATAATTATAAATGTAAGAAAGAATATAATAATATTAGTATTCATAGTAAATTTTAAAATAGTATGGAATATAAAAGCATATGGTTTACAACGCACAAAGTTTGAAAATCTGTGATATCTTTAAAATTGATTATTTAAATCAAAACATCTTTAAAGCTTCTGTAAAACTTATAAATTTGTTTACTTACTTGAAAATCTTCCGTAAAATTTATGAATATGTCAATCAAACGAGTAATAACTTTAACATACGTATTAATCAACATAGACTTGATACTAATAAAAATTTGGGGAGTATAAAAATTACGATAAAACTGAAAGAGAAGCCACTTTTATAGTTATAAATTTGAAAACATAGAGATTTAAGATAGCGCCTAAAACGAAGAGAATGTTATAGTTTGAAAATTATTATACTATGGCTTATAATATAATATACATGTATGGTCTTTTAGGTTTTAATAAAAAAAAATACTATGCAAGTATTTAAACAAAAAGATTATAAAAAATATTTTTATAGAAATCAATGTTACATGAAGTTCAATATTTCAAATAAAGTTACTAAGAAAAGAGAGTACAAGGGAAGAAACATGAAGAGAAAGTGTTCGGGGGATTTGGAAATTATTAATATATATATATATATATAATTTTTAAAAAGGACGTCAGTAGTAAGTATATTAAATATTTTCTTTTTGGAATGAAGAAGAAATATTACAAAATACTATTGATAGTTTTGATAAGACTGCTATTATTAAAAATAGTTATGAAGTTGTTAACTATATAAAAATAAAGAGAAATTTACTCTATTTGTAGTTATGGCTCTGAAGATTTGTTAAACTCTACAGATTTAGATGATTTAATTAAGGTTATTTTGGCTAATTACAATGAATTAAAAATCAATAGTTCTGCTTCTGATGTAAAATTTTAATTTCTTATAAATCTTGTTCTAAAAGAAAATTATACTAGTTATAACAATTAGAGGTATTCCTTAAGAGGTTACTGTTACTAATAGTTTAGTTAATAATTATCTATTTTTCTTTGAATATAAATTTAGAGATTACTGTAATTTCAAATTATTTAGATATACTGATGATTTTTTCATTCTTCAGGTTAGTTTTAATACAGATAAACAAGATTTATGCATTTATTCTTTAAATTTAAATCTAATTAAACTAATGTAAATTCTCATGAAACAGATTTCTGAGATGTTAATTTAAATATTGTTGTTAATGGAATTATCAGTAATATTTATGACAAGAGATATCCTTCAATATCTCTTGTCACAAATGTTATTTTTGACAAGAAAATAATATTTATTGTTTTCTGAGTTGTTTCATTATTAATAAAGGGTCATTTTTTGATAGTAATTTAAGTTAAAATATTTTTAGATATATATTACATAACTATTTACAGAAAAGTATCAAAGTTAATTAGTCTATCAGTTTTAAAAATAAACACTTCAAAGTAGTAGAATCCCTACTACACTTTCGTCTCAAAACAAATACCTGAAGATCCCTCAATCTAATACCATGCAATCTAATACCATGCAATGTGAATAATTATTGCATTCACTTCCTAAACAAGGAAATTTTTGTCTGGTTTCGCTGTATGTTTGTAAATGTTTCAATGGTAATGTTTGTTTTATTTTATTGCTATTTGTTTTAGTTTGTTTCAGAATGTGTGATACATTGTAATACTTTTGATTTTATCTTCCTTAAAAATTTTCAATGTTTTATTTACGATGACGTGTCATTGGTAAATATTGTGTATTATATTATACTTTTGATTGCCTACCTTTGTGATTATTTTTTGGTTTAATTTACATTTTTTAGTTAACCTTTTCGATGGGAGTTACAATATTTTAGATGATTGTTAAGTGTAAATTGATATTTTGTAGTGAAATTGCAGATGTTTACCTTCTTTTTTGTGGTTTAATTTCTGAATTTGCTGATTTTTGGGTTGTTACTATCTTTTTACATTGTAATTTACTGAAATCTGATGGTTTGATCAGTACTGACCAATATAAACACACATCATTACATTCCAAGTTATGGAACAGTATTAATTACATTGTTTCCATTTTACTACATTTTGTTTCTCTATCATTTTTTTTATTTGTTTTGGTTTTTTTAACCGTTTGTTTTGATTTTTGTGTTTTAGGGTTTATATATATATATATATATATTACTAAAGCTAAAGAAAGGAAGATACTAACATAAATCAATGATATAATTTGCATTGCCGTTTAAAATTGAAGGTAAATATGTGAGATTTCAACTTATGAAATATTTAAAAACAAAATAAAAAATCAATTATTTATTTTAAATTAAGAGTGCCTTGAAAGTAATATTTTTATTTTATTGTAAAGTTAGGTGCAAATGTAAGTTTTAAGAAAGCAAATTTATTTTTTACTTGATCAAGATAACATATTTTATTTAATCAGGAAGAATAAAAAGAAACTAATTCTGTTCCCAGTATAATGATGATTCTTTTTAAATAAAAGACACATAGGAACACATGTCATTTGTTGCGTATAAAATTTAAAATTTTATATTTGTTAGAATTGTACATAAATTATACTGTTGTTATTCTGATTTCATAAAGAATTACAAATTCATCACGATTCCCTGTGCATAGATTCCTTTATAATGCATATAAATCACTCATTATAAGAAAAGAAACCGATCGATTCCATTACAGCAAAATATTTGCATATAAATTCGATAAGACGTAAATTAAATTTATAAACTAGAAAGAATCTATCTTGCCAAATTAATGTGAGTGAAAAAAAAAAAACTTGAAATAGGAAAGTGAATAATATTTTCTATTGTAAAATAAAAATAAAATTGAATATGAAACTTGGCAATTCCAGGTACGCAAAAAATGGTTCAATCAAAATTTTATGCAAGAGCCTTTTTCGAGTTTTTCTGTCATTTTCCAATCCACTCCTCCAAAGATTCATTTGTTTACGCCTGAAAAATTACGATGGAATATTATCTTTCTCTCACTACGAATACATTCATTAAATTCTTCAATGTTCGTAAATCTTCACCAGCTTTACGGTTTTTTTCATCCTTCATATAATTTTTCGTATCAAATAAAAAGATTCTATTCGAGTACTATTTAATTGCTTAACATGACATACAAGATGCGATTTTCGAAGTGTTGCTTTTTAATATCTTTATAGTAAAAATGAGACGCTATTTCAAAGTCTTTATAAAATCTGTTTTATATTAGTTTCTAGAAAAATATTTGAATGTATTGCGTTTTTCTAGAGTTTATGAAACGGCAATGCCTAAAATAATTCAAAAACAATATTTTCCCAAGTCTTAAGTATTTTGTGGTATTCAACTCTTTTTACAGACAGAAAACAAAACTTCATTTTTCTGTTATTAATTACGTTAAAAAGAACAGATTTTGTTGTTGTTGTATAGGTTCATTTGTTTAAATGAGTGTGTGCATTGTTTAAATGAATTTAAATAGTACGTTCGAGTTGCATTTTATTCTACTTTAATAAGCAATGTTATTAATAAAAGAAAGGCTGCTAAATTTAAAACACTAAAGTGAATCGGAAAAATTGTTTTTCAGAAATTCTTAATCAATTAGACTTAATGCGAATTAATTTTACTTGCATTATCGCCAAAATTGTAAATGACTGTATAATAAGGAATTGAATGATAATGTATAAAAACTTTCATTCCTTATATTAGGGACATATTTACAAGTTTATAAACATTTAAGCGATAGAAACGTTGTACTTTACAGTTACTAAAAGAAATTAAATATTAATATATCAATTTAACTAATCCAATATGTGTGGCTTATTTTGATATTAGATAATTCTCTTTTAAATAAGGTAAGCAATTAAGCAGAAAAAAATTGCTTTTCTCCCCTCGAAAAATAAAAATCTGACATTATAGAATCGCGAAGTCTGTGCGTTACAAAATTTTATAAAATCTGAAGATCTATTGTGAATAAACCTTCACATTAGATTAAAAACATACATATTATACGTGGATAAGAAAGCGCTCATTTATTATTAAGTAATTTTCCGAACCTAAGTCCTTTATCGCTCTCCTCATTTATGAAGTTGTTCAATTAAATCAGGCTTGATAAATTAATGTTACAAGCTAGTAAAAACATTTTCCAGATTTTTAACTTGCGGGTTTAGTTCGATGGGATTTAGATCCAGAGACCTTGGTGGCCAATCCATGCATTCAATATCCTCACTGTCCAACAATTATTCGACAGCTACTGTGCGATCAGCTGTGCATTGAAAGCCAAGTAAAGGAACTGTGAATCTATGGCGCCTCTTAGAAAATACGCCTACAGAAGGAGAACTTCGTTACAGTAGTGGGCACCAGTGATTGAACCTCCTTCGAGGATATGAAGGTCTGTACGGTAACCAAGCGGGATGCCTCCTCAAACTAAAGCACCAGTGACCTGCAAATCAGTTTCTTTTGATGATGTTAGAAAAGTTATAGCGGGTTCTCCTTCTCCTCCAGATGTGTATGCATCCAGAATTTCTACTTAGACTAAATCTGCTCTCATCCGTAAAGAGTTCTCAATCCCATTGATTATCTGTCCAATTCTGGTGCTCCAGAAACCACACTAAACACCTTCTCCATTAAGCAGGCGTTAAAGGTACACACTGTACAGGTGGTCGTACAAACAAAATACCTCTGTGCAACCTCCTGGCCACAGTAAAACGTAATATCGGTCGTCCAATCGCCTGTACCATGTGTCAAGCGATTTCTCCCACTGTCTGTAGCCTGTTCTTTTTTGCCTGCAACGCAAATTACCCGTCGTTAGTTGGCGTGGTTGCTCGTGGACGACCACTGCTGCACCGTCGGACAGCTGTTTCTATTGTTTGAAAATTTCTCCGAAGTCGCGAAACGATGCTGTGAGCAATGCCAAACTCCACAGCCACATTTGTCACACTTCGGCTTTCCTCTATCTTTCCAATAATTCGACCTCGGGTAAAAATATCTCGATGTCGTCTAACAGATTGATTGTTCGACTATTCACACAGAGGTAGCAACTCGACGTCGTTTCAACTGATATGCACAGTGTAATCGCTTTCCAGAAACACTAAGCTTACACCATCACCGTGCTTTATCCTGATCTGAAACTCCTGCATTAAGTCTAGTTGCATACCTGCTCTTGTTCTACCGTACCTCATCCTAGTTAATCTCCTGATTGGTCTTTCAGTCAGCTCTTCCTCTTCGTTTCGCTGCTATGTTAACTGTTCGACTTCGTCCTTAATTTTTGCACAACAGCATATTTTCAGCGCTCTCAATTTGAAAAATAAAGCAAAGTAAAGGGAGGTTTCAAAAGTTACCTAAGTTAGGAATGAGAAATGAGATATCACGAATAGGAAATAAAAATATGGTACGAGTATGAAGCCCTTCACCTCCCCCCCCAAAAAAAAAATGTTACTATAATTTTTTAAGTCGATTCGATGGTCTTCGTTCTCTTTCGAAAATATTCATCGGAAGCTGGTTTTGGGTGTATAGAGATGAACCCAGGTCTTATCAACGACGACAACTCGACGCGGCAACATCTGAATTTAGCAGCATGTTCACGCCTAAGTGTTTCCAGAGTTTCTCTTCTCTCTTAAAGAGGGGAACCTGAATGGCCAAACCCAACAAGAAATCTAGGGGTAGGGTGTTAGTAGTCTTGGGTTGTCAGAAAAAGAACTGTTTTTTTCGTGATGCTCGCTCTAGTCGCCTTTGCGAAAACCACCTATGTGTCAGAGATTTCTTTCTATTGCGTATCTTATTTCCACTACTGGAATTCTAGCTGTGGTTCAGTGGTTATAGAAACTATAATAACTTACTATAAATAAATGATTCTCTACTAAAATGATTCCAACAGCCATTGTCTTTTTATACTTTTAATTTTCTATGTATATACTGCTGTTTGTAGAAAATGCAACACCATGAAAGAATCATCAGAATCAAATGAAATTTAATGCAGAAACGACTTGTACTAATACAAATAAATGATGAAATTTTCAAAACAAAAGAAACAAATTAAGCGTCCGAAATCAGTATTTGGTGCAGCCACCATGCGCTGCAATAAGTGCTGCTATACGACGTGGCATGGAGTCAAACAGATGTTGAATATCTGCTTGAGGAAGAGAATTCCATATCGCTTGTATGCGCAACCAAAGTTCGTCTTTGGAAACTGCAGGACGTGGATCACGAGCGAGACGCCGACCAACCATATCCCACACGTGCTCAATAGGCGACATATCCGGTGAATAAGCAGGCCAAGGAAGAAGTTGCATGCGTTGTGCTGAACAGAAGTCTCGAACAGTCCACGCAACATGTGGGCGTGCATTATCCTGCTGAAAGATAGCTCCAGGGATGCCTTGAAGGAAAGGAACGACTTCGGGCTGTAGCACTTCACGGACGTACCTGTTGCTATTGAGATTACCCTCAATTCGTATCAAATTGGATCGTCCATGATACGAAATCGCACCCCAGACCATAACTCCGGGTGTTCGACCACTATGTCGTTCAATAATACACTCAGGAAGGCAGCGTTGACCGGCATAACGTCTAACACGAACACGGCCATCATGGGTCCACAAATTGAAGCGTGATTCATCTGAAAAGACAACTTGGTGCCAATCAGCTCGCCTGTCTCTGTGCTCAAGAGCCCACTGCCGACGCAGCCGTCGATGATTCGCCGTGAGGGGAATCCTGTATAAAGGCACCCTTGCACGCAATCCACGGCGCAGCAGACGACGACGAATTGACGAAGCCGACAATTGTACACCTGTAGCAGTAGACCAACGTGCTGCCAGCTGCCTGGAGGAAGCTGTGCGATCATTCACCGCCATGCGGAGCAGGTATCGATCTTCGCGCTCTGACGTCACCTTCTGTCGTCCAGTGCCTGTTTTTCGAGTTGTTCGGTGCTCGTCGGTCCACTGCTTCCAAACTCGCATCACTGTGGAACTGTTCCGCTGCATACGAGCTGCTATTGCGCGATAGGAAAATCCTCCTTCTCGAAGGCCGATTATCCTCCCTCGTTCAAACTCCGTAAGTTGCTTGAATTTCTTATTCTTCCGTCGTGGAGGCATACTCAGGTCTCACTAAACGTTTGCCACTAACAAATAATCATAGACTTTTTTCAACGTCCCGCTACAGCACTTTATTTATACGCTTTCAGCATCAATTCAGAGGGCGCTGCGCGCGCCGCGCACGCGCGATGGCTCTGAAACTTTATTAATTTGCATAATATCCTATAATTGACATTTGCTGCGAATTTCATTTGATTCTGATGATTCCTTCATGGTGTTGCATTTTCTACAAACAGCAGTTTATTTTTACACAATCAGCCCTACCAGAAAGTTCTAATTTAAACGCAAGCTCCTAGCGAAAACATCTTCATGTTACTAAGGCGGAATCTGAACTAAATAAAAAACAAATTATTTTCACAAAAAGTGGAAGAGAGCCATCTAGTGCACTTTTCGCCACACTTCCTTTATTCCAAGAATCCTCATATATTGCTCCTTTAAATTTTATTTTAAGGGATTTTTTTTTGTTAATAAAAGTTATTTAAAGCCAATACAGTCTACTACTTAATTATCCAACTGAGCTCCACTACTCAGCAAATGGCTACCAAATTGAAGCTATGAACCAGTGTCAAATTTGCTTTGGGTCGTTTAAAAGGTAGTAGCACACAATGGTAACTGTGGTTTTCTTTGAAACGACAACTGTGTCGTCAAACACAAGTATTTTTTAAACTACTCTCTTAAATTTAGCTAGAAAAAATAATCCACTTTTTAATGACATGACAGAACTGGAAAGAAAATAAAGGCTACGAGGGTGGTTCAAAAGTATTTGTTTTTGTAGACAGGAGGCATCATTAGGTTAAACCATTTTTACTATTAAGTGCTGCCTTCTGCCAAACAGAGCCGAGACAAATTTGACATTGATTCATAAGTTTGTTTTGATTCATTTACTGCCAAATCAAAATTTGATTGATGTCGCGTCGAGTTGTCGACGTCATTTTGGGTCAAGTTATTATAATCGATGATAAATGAATTAATCATTACACAACGAAAATCAAACTCTGATCAAAACAATGGGTTTATTTCCGGTGAATCTGATCCAAAGAAGGGAAGGAGGATCTCATCGCTCAGAAAAGATATGATGTTGAATTTCTGAGGTGCGAAACGGATGACAGTCACGAATTTGAGTGATTGACACTTAGACAGCTGTCAAAGGAATCGTACCATTTCGATGTTACTAGCATAAAACAAACCAATTTCAACGCAGTATATGCAGTTAAAACGTTCACAGATTCTTAAGTTAAATGTAATAAGGGATCTCTTAATCTTATAGACAATAGTTAAAGTTTGTTAAAAAGTTCCGATATCATTAGGAAAATATATATAATTAATCTAAACTTATTTTAATGTTTCAAATACTAAATATGTTCCAAAGAAGAAAACTATTCCTATGCTTGTTTGCTTTTTTAGAAAAATATTTAGAAATACTACTTATTTTATGATTTAATAGTTTTACAAAACTCCTTTTGTAAATATACACTGCAGGGAATTTTCTCTTTGTAAGCTTTCAAATATGAGCAATGGAATGTTTTGAAACTGCTTTTAACTTAAAAACTATTTCTTTTGTTTACCGAAAGTTCTTTTATGCATTACATATGTTTTTCTCCCCATTATTTGCAGAATTTTTGAAATGTTTTTCAGGAAAACGTGAAATCATATTTTTATTTTCAGTATGAGAGGATGTAGATATTATTCTTTGGAGTAAAAAATGCTGGAAAAAAATATAAGCATTCAAAACATGTAAACATTTGTATTGATTGTTTTTCAGAACTGTATGATATATACAGAGAAAGAGAGAGAGAAAAAAAAGTTGGAAAGTATTAGAGGAGAAAGGAGAGATGTTACAAGGTATTGACATGATCTCTATAAAACAATTTAAATCCTTTTCAAATTTAAATTTTAATAATTTACGATACAATAATTTTATAATAAACATATTGTATCCTATTTTCGTAACTCCAGCTGCAATATACAATTTACTTCATGTATTTTTATTTATTAGATTATTTTTAAGAAAAAGTGAACGCTAGATGTATATTTTATATCAGCATATATATATATATATATATATATATATATATATATATATATATATACAGAGAGAGAAAGACTAAATTTTTAATTAAGAAATTTATTTGATAGGAGGAAAAATTTTGGTCATAATTAAATTTCCTCATCCTCTCCTTGCGGCCGTGGTAACCTTGTGATCATGGATGTGAACTCATGACCAACATTGTTTTCGACAAGTTTTAGGTTCGAATCCTGATGCACTTAAGACCCGTTGTGTAACGGAGCTGATGAGTGTTAAATATATCGAGGCTCGATGCCTTCACATTAGAATGGTCTCAAAGTAGGGAGAGTTGAATGCCAACTCAATTACTGTCCTTGCCATCTGACCATAACTCGAATTAGAAGGTCCGTCGCAAATAGATCTCGTGGCACTTTTAAGTGCGAGGTTAATAAATAAGTAAAGACTTTGTCTTTCTCTTTAAGCTTTCAGACACATTTGTAAAAGTCTAAATTTTCGACTCAATTAATGGTATTATTACAGTACAAAAAATATGATTTGAAGTACTTTCAATGTACTAGAAAATGTTCCACGAGAAGTAATTGTTTATTATCAGAATTATTTTAATTAATAGATGTTATTTTTTATGACTTACTCATACATCCTTTTTGGAAATCTATAATTTTCTCTGTATGCGTTTAAAGTAGATTTGTTTATACTAACTAAATATTTTGAACCTGTGTTCCTTTTTCTTTTTTCTTTGTGAACGTGAATTCGCGGCCGGTTATTGATAATTATAAAGATATTATTGATACATATAAAAATTTCTGAAGGTTTGGGTGGAAAGAGTGGGGAGATTCTATAAAGTTATTTTTGTTAGGTAGATAATTTTCAACAATGGGATTAATTTTGAAATCCGATTCGGATTATTAACATTATTAAGTTGAAAATTATTTCGAGAGAGTAGGCAATTGTTTCTGCTTTGTCCGAGTAATACAGATCAATACTAGCTTGGCCTTTAAGGATGGAAATGCGAGATTATTTCTTTGGAAGTGGTATTCCTCCCTCTACTACTCTCTCTCTCTTCAGCTATAAATGTTTAGGGAAAAGTTCTACCAGCATTAACTATCAAAGAGCAGGAAGTGCAATCTGTTGTAACGACAGAACACTCTCAACCACACTAAATAATTGCTCATAACAATCAAATATCCAAAATAGCAAATGGAAATTTCTAACCCTTATTACTACAAAATAAAATACATATATTACATATCTAATAAACATAAAATAAATCATTCAACAAAATGGAATCGAAAAGGATATATATTTTTCACCGCAATTTTAGCCCACGAGAGGAATTTCGACAAGCTTTATAGCCGGTCATTTTAATCCACCTAAGAAGGTAATTGACTCAAATATATCTTCTATCCACGTTCCCGAAATGATTGAATTATACGCTCCATCAGTATCCACCTATTTGAAGTTATATTTTCGGCAATGTTTGGTTCTGGCATAGCAATTAAAGAGGAATCAATAACAAAATGTACAGGTGTGAGAGATCTTAAGTCCTAGATTCGGATATGATGGGCTTAGAAATTAAACAAGCCTTAATTTGAACAATCAGAGTAATAAATATCTTCAGAGTTAGTTTGTCCACTCATAGTTTTTTTCAAATGGTATTTCATTGATTTTTTGACTGCCCTTTTCCTAAATCCATCAGGGTGAGGAAGGGCTGGTGGGATTAAACTCCCATTTTGTTTTGTTTTTTCTGTAATATACTTTTGGGCGCCTTCATTTTTCCTATTGTGTAACATTCTACTCAGTTTGTTGTAGGTCCCAAAGAAATTGTTATTACAATATTCGTATCATTTGGATGGTTTTCCGCGTTTCAACTGTGAATGCAAAAGCCGCAATGAACACTTTTGTTGTTACTCATACATTCATCGTTTTTGTAGCTTTAGTTACTATTAACCGATGAAAATACACACATTACATTTTAAAATTTTTACACCTCTTCTAGACCAGGATTTTAGTTGAAACTGGCCAGCAAAATCTAGTTCAACGCTAGAGAAAGTCTTTTTTGATCACTCTAGCAGCAGGTAAATCAGACATAAATTGAATGGAAGTTTCATCTCGATCACGAAAACATTTCACACAGTTTTTAATATAACTCGTATACCCTTTCTCAAGTTAATTATCCAAAACAACTGACAAACACACGTATCTATCAATTGAGGTCCTGCGCGCAAATATTTTTCGGGATAATAAATAATTATCAATTTCGTAGTTCGATGCCTTTTAGGTAGAACAATTTGATATTTCTAATCTGGAGAAATATTTGCATTTTTTTCCATGAAGTCTTTCTTTTACACGTAGGACACCTTCTCTGTCTACAAAAGGATGTAAAAATAAAATTTTGCTATTTGAAGGTAACATTTTACCAGTTTTCAATAACCTAACCTAAAATTCTTGTTATTGAACCAGTTTTGCAATCATTTTAGTCGAATTTTTAATTTCTTTTGTAGTAAAAAAATCTGCTATTTTTTCGAGAATGATACTATGTTGATGCATCTAAAGTGCTTAGCCTTTACTCAATTTAATTTACTACAAGATGAAAAATTACTTAATAAGTGTAATTTAGATTACTCAATCTTAAAAGTATAAACGATCATTTTTCTTTGTCCTTTTATGATAGTTTCGTCCTGAAGGTTTATTACAGTCTCTGAGAGACATACTTGTTAAATGATATCCAACCATCTTCGTTATTTATAAACTCTATGTCACTCGATCCACGAAAGAGGCTTGCCGGATTTATAGTTCCTTTTGCATAATTCCATTGAGGTGGTGCTACAAAACTTTTTATTTCTTGAACACAGTAAGCTGCAAATGGTTTCCAGTTATCTTATTACCTTTCATTCAATGTATAACCATTTGCGAATCAGTAAAACAAAACAGATTATGTTTTGCTACTGTAATATCTGGCTATCCTTGCTGTAACAATTGTATTCTTATAAGCACCAAATGAGGCAGAGTCTGGTTTTTTCTGGCAAATAATACTAATTTTTATTTCAGACATCACAAAAGTAGTACATGAGCAAGTATTATATAAATAAACGACAGCCCCATGTCCTTTAATACTGGCGTCACATAACACATAAATTTAAAAACATATTATCTTTCCATTTCACCATCATTTAAAAAATATCTTCTGGAAATAGTTAAGGATATAGATTCCTCAATTCCATTGCACCATTGACAAAACTAATAACAATTGCACGTTCCCACTTGAAAACGCTTGACTCAGTTATTTCCCAATATCTCTTTCTTTCCTGCGTATAATTTTCTTTAAGATCGTATAATTATGACCGTAAAGTGGAGTTCCGTTAATGTCTTCGTTGCCTTAAACCTCAACTCATAGTCATATTCATCACTCATAGTCATCAACCTCATATTATTTCAAAGCCACGATTTATACACAGAACAATAATTTTTGCTTTCCATGGTGCTTTTTTAATGAAAAGACACTTAAATTTTCTTTTCTTATGGTCGGCAAATTTAATTCTTTTGATAAACGGCTCCTAATGGAACTTTTTTCACTCTCCGAATATCATAAAATGGCAAATTCTTTCAAGTATTTTTTGAATTTTTGATGACGAAATATGTTTGCAAAATAACACTAATTTTTATTTTCTTCTTTATAGTGGGAAATCATAACAAGATTTCTTCAAGAGTTTCCTCGGAGTTGTGGGTTTAGCTCTTTTATTAAAAAAATAATTTTATAATAGAACTTTTGTACTTTCTGCGAGGATTTTCTTTCGATCCATATGCATTTTGCAAATGCAAAATTCTAAAACGTCTGAAAAATCTCTGTTTTCGCTTTAATTTTTGTCTATCCAGCTCTTCAAAATAATTTTTTCAATCCAAAGGGTTGTGGTCATTCGATTCATAAAAATTGCAAAACTAATTTACAGTAGAAATAT
This sequence comes from Nephila pilipes, assembly GCA_019974015.1. Taxonomy (NCBI): domain Eukaryota; kingdom Metazoa; phylum Arthropoda; class Arachnida; order Araneae; family Nephilidae; genus Nephila; species Nephila pilipes. Next base: position 16,639 of record BMAW01013216.1, read on the forward strand.
TTAAGATTTGAGTTGACTAATATATTTATATTAATTAGTATTTTTATTTCTGTAGCTTCGTTTTGTTTCTATTACTTCGCTTTGACTTCGCGGAATTAAAAGTCTTTTCAGAAACTTGACAATTAGAATAATAATACATCCAAAATTTAGACATTCCTACTTCAAGTTTTTCATACAAAAAAAAA
>BMAW01013216.1:16833-30147 GCA_019974015.1 Nephila pilipes
TTTTATCTACTTAACCAGTTTATTTTGTTATACACTGCTGGCCACACAAAATGCAACACCCTGAAGGAAGGATGCAAACCATGTGAAATTTACATCATGCGTTTGCGACGATGAGCTATGCAAATCATTTGCATTGCAGCGCAGATGCACATCACGGGCGATCGTAGTGCCACTCGCAAGCGCTATATAAAGGGAGAACAGATTGGCGATTTGAAGTACGACAGTTGTTTTTTCTCATGCGGGTTTTTTTTTTTTTTTTTTTTTTTTTTTGTAAGCTGTTTACCTATGCCTCGTGAAAGACATCGAGCGTCTTTGGACCAAGTTTCTGAATTCAACCGAGGAAGAATAGTAGCCTATAGGGATTGCGGATTATCCTTCAGAGAAATCGGTCAACGTGTTGGAGAAAACCAAGCAACTGTAATGACTATCTGTTAACGCTGGATGCAGGAAGAACGACGTACCGACGGGGCCGATCGCACCCACCTCGTTGCACCAGTGCCCGTGATAAATGGCAGATTGTGCGCGTGGCAGTGATGGATCACGCAGCCACATCACGAACCATAGCACAACAGATTCAGTCTGCTACGCATCATTCGGTGTCCGCTTGTACCTTTCGACGCCGTTTGCAGCAGAGTGGAATGTCCTCAAGGCGTCCATTGCTTCGTTTACCCTTGACTCGAAACCACAGGAGTTTGCGCTGCCAATGGTGCAATGAACGACGGACATGGACAACAGAATGGAACGACATTGACGAATCCCGCTTCTACCTGAAACATCACGATAGTCGGATTCGAGTTTGGAGAAACCGTGGTGAGAGGCTGCTGAACTGTTGCATCAAGCATCGTCGCATTGGTCCTGCACCCGGTATCATGGTTTGGGATGGTATTGGATTTCACTCCCGCACCCCTCTAGTACTCATTAATGGTACACCGAATTACCAGCGCTATATCTCTGAGGTGTTGAAGCCCGTGGTCCTTCCATACATTCAGCGCTTGCCATCAGCCATATTCCAACAGGATAATGCTTGACCATACGTGGCATGCAATGTTCAAGAGATCTTCTTTACCCATCAGATTGAATTGCTTCCTTGACCTGCTTGTTCTCCCGATCTATCGCCAATCGAAAACGTGTGGTCCATGCTTGCATAACGACTGGCCCGGGATACACCACCAGCTGATACACCAGATCAACTTTGGCAATTTGTAGAAGCCACATGGACTGCTGTTCTCCATGGATACACCCAAAACCTCTTTGATTCTATGCCTAGGCGTGTGGCAGCGGTTATAGCCAACAATGGCAGCTACACTAACTACTGATTTTGTCATCATCCACACTTTACAAAAGGCTATAATTTTAATCATTTGATCTTTGTACAACATGGTATCTGCCAAATAAATTCCGCTGTGATATCTCTGGTCCTTCTGGTTGTTGCATTTTGTGTGGCCAGCAGTGTATTTATTATTATTTTCCATTTACAAAAATCGTCATTAAATGCCACCTAGTTAACCCAGAACTATGTAATTCACAGATTTAAAACAATCTGCAGTAAGAAAGTAATACAACATATTGCGCCATATATTATGAAGAAATATAACAGCAACTTGCTATGCTGGTTAAAGTTCAGTATTGCACAATTTAAACTACTTTCGGTAAAAAAAAAAAGGGAAATAATAAATCGCATCATAGATTAGAAGATATCATAGAAGACTGTTAGTTAACAAAATCTTTATATTGCATGATTTAAAATTACCAACAAAAAAAGAAGAAAAATGCTTGGGTTGCAATGTATTATGTATAAAATGTATTTCAATTAAACTCCTCTGAAGCAGTTTTCTGTACTTATAATAAAATAAATACATAACAAATATTTTTTCTCACTTTTTGGGGAGTTCCAACCTTGAGTTTCCAGATGTACTTTTTTTTTTTTTCATTCATTTTAGGGCAAAGATGTAACGTACAGTATTTCTTAACAATTTTAAAATATATCATCATATTCTTCTTTTGATGCATTATTTGTTATTTCATTGTCCAATTTTAAGTATTCATTTACAAATTCTTCCTTGTAAATTTTCTTTCCTGTAGATGTAGCCTCAAATTGTCAATGTGTGCTTTTTTTGTAAAATTTTTAGACCTTCACAAATCCTTATTTCTTCATCTTCAACCAGTAGAATGGATCTTGCACATTCTGCTGAGGTAGAACTGTTAAATTTATTTATTTTTTCATTAGAACAAAGAAAATGGATATATTTGCACATATTCCATTTAATGACATTACAAGAGCATGTACAAGCGAAATTATGCAAACAGTAATTGCATTCTTTGGAAAGAAAAGTACATTATTTGGTGCATATTAAAAGTATATATATTTTCCACTTTTTGACTAGTTAATTATCAATTCTTCCTCATTGTTTTGAAAACAAATGGTTGCCACCCTTTGACCAAATTTGTCCTTTTCTTAGCTGTGCATTTTTTGACGATATTTTTCCTTTCACTAAATAAATTAGTCTATCGAACATTCAATCCCTTAAAAATTTCATTATGTGAAATAAGGCTTTGTCAACCCTCTTGGTCCTTTTTTGTTGAAGGTAGATATACTTTATTGTCCAACGCATACGTTCAATGCATATATGGGTGTTTACCCCTTACCATTTTCTATGATAGTAGGCTCACGGTTTAGTTTGTTTGCTGTACGTCTATTCAAAATATCTTCTGGTTCTTTTAAATCATTCCTTTCTTCAAATATCTTCAATGGTTTTTTCAACTTGATATTAAAGGTTTCTTCGTCTCTTTCTTCTAATAAACTTCTTTTAATCTTATATACTTCTGATTTACTTATTTTCTATTAACCTCTGATAATCCATCTCCTACTTTCGTCTGCACATGCCATGTATTTAAAAGCATCTTTTCCGGAACACCACCAACACTCTTCTAAGCACTATGAAAGGATTCTGTTCCATCATGATTATGTGCATCATACCTAAAATGATAGAGTTAGCGCAGCATTTATCTTGAAGAATGTTTAAAATGAATACTGCTAGAAATTTTTCTCTCTTGTTATCCAAAATTTAAAATATGGCGAATTCAAATCTATATGTCATCATATCATGTGTCAAGTCCCAAGCATGCCACATCATTTCCATACAACTCTAATATATTTTTTGCGAACTATTCATTACGACAAGTACAAAATCTTCTTTCATACCGGGGTTCAAATCTTTATTGATTGTTTTCTCAGCTTTATAAAGATTTATTAGAGAATCTTCTCTGTTTCTTACAATTTCAACCCACTTGGTCACACTTCTTCACTTGAATCCAATATACAATCTGCATTAATATTGTAAGCAGTTTTTATATTTCATACAGCTTTGCGTTATACAATATGAATTATTTCTAATGAATTATTTATTGAACCTCTAATTTCATCTAAAATTGTCTCTATGAAAACTCTATTACCAAGTTTTCTGGCTATATTTGCTACAAGTTTTTTTTCTTCCCAAATCCCTCCCATGCCCAAACTGTTCTGTGATGGAACAAAATCCAAAACATTCTTCAACATCAGAAGAAAATATTGTATTGCATATAAATCCTTTCCATTAAAAGTGCAAAGCGTGTGGGGTAAAACTTTCGCGATGATCTAAGACATATCATTATCGATGAAGCGCGAATCGCTGGCTTATCTGTCTGAGGTTTTGAAGTCTGCCATAAGTGGAAGGGGGAAAACACAAAATTTACAACGTTCGTCTGCTGAAAAGAAACTAAAAACTCATCTTGTGAGAAAATATATCTACTCAATTCAGTTTGAAAAGCTTATAAATTGGTGAGTGAACTCAAAATATTTTTTAAAGTTCTTCGCCAATTCTAGTTACTTCGAATTTTAAAAAAAATTTGCGTGATATATAAAATTGCGTAGACTTAATTTCTTTAAAATAATGTTGGAATGACACTCAATATCAAAATCTGGGATAAAATTCGTATAATGAACGTTAATGGATCCACTGTATATGTATAAAACTAATAAAGTAAAAAATGTAGCATATAAGAAACTTCATAATACTTATTTTGTTATATGAAAAAAATATTACAATTTTGAAAAGTGAATATATCGTAAAAGAACACAGTTTAAACAAAATCGACATCATCAAAAAAATTTATAAGTATATTTTAAAAAATAACATTTCAAATTCAGCATAAAATAAAAAAATAATAATTTAAAATGGAATTCACTATTAGCGTCACTTTGAACCTTTTGGCTATCAATTATTTATTTTGTTATAAAAACGTTCCATAAATACAATAAGAAATGAAGATTTTTACAGGACTAAATTTTAGAACGTTTATGAGTAACGTACTCACACATTTGGACTGGATAAAAACTATTTTTGAGATCCACGTAGAAATAATAATATATTACGTGCAATGAATTTTCACTTGAAAAATAATGTAATACAGAAAATATTTAAATACATGTTTACTGAACGTCAAAAAATATATTTCAGGACGAATGAAGATGTCAGCCGTTTTTCCTTGTCCAGTCCACAGCAAACGAAGTTAAAATTTCAGCCAGCATCAATCGTAGAACGGTGAGCGTGAAAGTCTAGAAGATATAGGAAAATGCTGAGCTCCCATATAGAGAGTGATAGCATCCAGATAATATTAAACACATATTTATTAAGGGTGGTTATTTACAAGATATAGGGACAAAGTTAAGCATACAAATGTTGAAAATAAAAACAACATGTCAAATTATACTAAGGCCTTGGTTTCGCCTACCTCTACTCTCTGATTCGTCTATGTAAACGTATGTATTTGTCTATTTAAAGGTCTCTCTGACTGCTGTGTTTTGTAATTCTAGATCAGAGGTATTTAACCTTCTAAGCTTTGGGGAACCCTTTGAGCTTACAATTTTTTGAAGGAACCTCTTGATCAAAAAGAAGAAAAAATAGGATATCAAAGCTTTATTTTACTCAAATTTACGAAATTATTATTGTATCTCTATTTTATCACAATATAAACTCGTAATGAAGAAATAAATTGTAAGGTAGCTAATGAGTATTTCTTAGGTTTTCTTAAATATATTCTAGAAGTAATAAACAAAAGCACAATAATATTTTAAATCATCACAAATTAATTAAAAAAAATTTAATGACTTGAGAGTGATGTATTTTTTATTGCAAAGTATTTTTACGTCTGGAATAATTGTTGAAATCTGTAACCTAATGTCATCTTCAGCTTCCAATTTGTTTCTGTACTTTATTTGTTTTGCAAAATACAAAGAGGAAGATTTTTTGGATACATAGATTGAAACATATAACATTAGATGTTTCCCAGCTCTTTTGGTAATTTAAAGATATTATTTTCTAATATCAATCCGAAAATGCATGATATCAACTTCACTAAAATTTATTTGAAATTGAGTGTTGGGCGATATATCAATATAGTTGTCTTTCTTCTGTTGAGAGTTCGAAGATATCATAATTTTGAGAAGGATTTTGGATCCAAGATAATTTTTTTCTTTTTGAACAGGGAAATATTCAAGAAATGTAGATCTGATAAATGTTGGACCAAACTAATTTTTATATTTTTATCCGGATTAGCTTTACTGTCTACTAAAAGATTATAAATTAGGAAAGAATTTAATATTAGCTTTCAAAATGCAATCTGCCCAAAGTTTCAAAATTTAAAAGAATGTTGTCAATTTTACTTTATACTTTGAAAATAGTTCAGTAAGTGGCCAAATAAGTGGTCGATTCTTCACCTGAACAAAAGAATGGAGACTAATATGTGACCTAAAGCGTCTCGATTAATGTATATGAAGCGCATGACTCTTACGAAATTTAAGATTTTATTTTATCCATAAAATATTTATTTATATTTATTTTTACAAGCTAACTGCCTTTAAGAATTCTATCTTTTATAAAAATTAAAATTTTACTTATAATTTGACGTTTTGATTATGCAAATAATGATCTCTTGTGGAACCTCTGTCGAAATTCCAAGGAACCCTAGGGTTCCGTGGAACCCATGTTGAAGACCTCTGTTCTAGATGAAACCATATAATGAGAATGTGACGCGGGAATGCAAAACTAATCCTACCCACACATACATAGATGTGTGTATGTATGTGTGCGCGTGTGTGTGTGTGTATTTATTTTTAGTATGTACTTGTGTGTGTTTAATTAAACTTGGAATAAAATCAAAATTTTAATGTAAAATTATTAAATCATTATACAAATTCACAAAAATGGCAATCTAAAAACAAAATCAAGAGGGTATGACAAAATAAAAAAAGAATTACAAACCTTTTAACTTATTTTAGTATCCCTAACCTCACAAAAGTAATGAATAACAACGTAGAGCAAATTTACAAAATTTAAAATAAAATATGATAAATACCGCATAGATTTCAATACATATAGAACATGGCTAGAAAAGTTAAACAAAAAATGTGAAATGTGTACAAAAGACAGATTGAAAAAAAATAAATATCATGACATTAAATTAAGCAAAGTTGATATTATATATATATATATATATATATATATATATATATATATATATATATATATATATATATATATATATATATATATATATAATAAGTAAAATATTTAATTCAAAACAATCAAAACATTAAAAGTTAAAAGGAAAAGAAACTTTAATAGAAAAAAATAGGATAATTATCAGAGAGAACAAAAATTAAAAATAATGAAAACAACAAAAAATTTTCATGCAATCATAAGTTCTTACAACTAAAGAATAAGTAAAATCACTTTCAGTTTTAAAGAAATTTACTATATTAATTTAAGAAATTAAATTAATCTACAAAAGTCAAGAATAAACAGTAATATAAATGAATGCAAAAAAAGTAAGCAGAAAAAAAAATTTGAAAAAAATCTGGCTTCTGACGCAATGTAAAAAGAGTTACAGTTAAAATATGAGTTATAATATATTTATAAATACTGAAACTGTCTTAACATAGTTTTGCGGATTATTCTAAAATTACGGAGCCAACTTTCTTCATCATTAAAATGTTATTTTAAACGATTATGAAACCAAATTAGATTGACTAAAGAGACAAAAATTCTGAAGAATAAGATACACTTAAGAAAAACGCAAATGTAAAACTTTTTCAAATGTAGAAAATTTATACACATATATTCATATAAATAAACCATACGTATAGCATCTTAAACAGATATATCAAGGGGGGGGGAGAGATACAGGTACAAACGCTTTGTTGTTTGACCTTAAGGTTTTTTAGTAGAAAAGAAACTGAAATTAGGTTCCAATTTAAAAGGATATAATTTCAAACAGAAAGAACCAGAATTTCCTTTTAATAGACTTATACAACCGTTAGTTTAAAAGCACACTTTAAAACTGTTGGGCCTTTGAAACTAATACACGTACTCAAATTAAAATTCCTTACTTGGTAAACATCATCATAGAATTTATTCATTAGTAAAAGGTAATGTGTATATGTATATATATACCAAAAAAAGGAAAGCGCCTTTCAAGAACAAGACAATTGCATGTAAATAAACTCGCTTAGATGAAAGCAACACTAACAAAATGTCTGACCTTAAACATTGTTTGCATTAGACTATTACTGAGACCTAGACATAAGAAAAACAGTCTGGATGGTTAACACGCAACAATTAATTATCGTAATGAATCAAATGTATTGTTCATAATTTAGAACAATATCAGTCCCAAGAGTAACAAACAATCTATTGTATATTTAAGTTGTACATGTGCTTCAAGGTTCACTTACTTTTAGTAATCACATTATTAAATAATTAAGAGCAAGAATGACGCAAATTGTTGTTTTCTGTCTGAATTATATATATATATATATATATATATATATATATGGGGGTGGAAACGGAGAGTTAATTACATTATTCTAAATTTTTACTTTTCTTTCACTAGGCTTTCTCTTAAAAGTTTTCAGATATTTAATAATTTTTGTGTTTTCAATAGTTGTTTTTTAGTTGGCTTAATTATTTATAACTTTTATATGAGATATATTAATTTTACTTTCGTTTTTTAATGATTTCTGTAATTATATAGTTTCTTAGACATTAATGTAGCGAACTTATGATTAATTTGTCTATGATGAAATATCTTGTGGGTTTTAATATTGATGTTTTGTTCATATATATATATATATATATATAAACTAAGTCAGAAAAGTAAGTATGTACCTCAAATATCCAGTCAAAAAGTCCAATTTTTTTAAATAAATACAAGATGTATATATCTCTGGAGTACATACCTTATTGATTGCGAATTATACTTTAAGAAAAAAGATAATAAATTTTTCCATAGTTTACTATACAATTTTAAAGATCATTTTCTTACCTTTCAGTACAAATTTACGACACAGAAGTATGTATGCAATCTAAAAACTTTAAGGTTGTAAGTCATTTAAAAGTCTAGATACACTTATTTACGATTATGTTGTATATTACGGATAGTTCTGAAGGTTTTTCAGCAATTTTCTATGTTAGACGCTAAATAATTATAAGATTTACAAATACCTCCACGAGGAAAGGATCTATCACAATATTTGAAAGATTTAATTATAAAACTGCATAAGGAGAGCAAGTCTCAATGGGAAATTTCCAAGATCATCTGGAAACTCCCTGCTACAGTGCAAAAAGTTATTGAAAAATTTAGGATTGAGGACAGTATTAGAAACAATGTTAGAACTGGTTAACCACTCATTTTTACTGATAGAGAAAGTCAGGATGTTATTAGAAAAATTAAGGAAAATCAAAATATTAGTGTTCCAAAATTAAAATATGAAGTAGAAACCATTTAGGTAAATCTTGCAATCTTGAGACAATTCGCCATGTGCTGCGAAAGGCAGGATATCTTGGTCGGAACATGTGAAGAAAACCGTTCGTAAGCAAAGTTAATCTCAAAAATTGACTTATCTTTGCAAAAGAGAATGTAAAACAGAACCAGAATTTCTGGAATTCTATAATTTTTTCAGATGAGAGGAAATTCAATGTATATGGATCAGACAGCAAAAAAAGTGGAGAAAAGCAAATGCAGAGCTCGAACCAATGAACAAGAGAGGAACTGTAAAACACAGTGGTGGTTCCATTACGGTTTGGGGTTGCCTGTCAGCGGCTGATGTAAATAATTTAGTAATAATTGATGGAATAAGGAATCAATTCAGTTATCTGAACATTTTAAAAGATAATCTACGTCAAAACTTCGCAAAATTAGGACTTCAGGAATCAGCAAGAAAATGATCCAAAACATACAGCTCGAACAGTACAAGAATGGCTGCTCTACAATTTTCAAAAGCAGCTCAAAATTCCTTTTCAGTCACCCTATATTAACCCCTTTGAACACTTGTGGGATTACCTTGATAGATAAATTAGGAAACAAGAGATAAAAAAAAATAAGAATGATCACAGATGAGTACTTTTGGAAGAGTGGCAGGAAATACTATCTTCCGTGACCCAAAATTTAGAGAACTTAATGTCATCAAGATTAAAAGCAGTGTTAAGAGCCAAAAACTAAAAACTAATTTTTAGTTTTTGCAAAAGAAACTTGTAAAAATTATCTTTTTCCTCTTTCCCTATTTTGCCTGCATACTTATTTTTGTGACATAAATTAGATATTAATTTTAAATTAAGCTATTTTAGGAAATTATATGGTTGTATTTTGTGATATTTTTCGTGTTAGAATTAACTTTAAGTCAGTTTTTTTTAAATACATTTAAATTTTGAATACGAGTATAATAGGATTATGTATTTCTTATTCTTTGAAAAAAATCAACATTGTTACTGTGGGCATACTACCTACTTTTTGTGACTCTGTGTGCGCATGTGTGTGTGTGTGTGTGTGCAGAATCTAAAAAATAATTTATTGTATATTTTATTCCATCGATAATTTTACAAATATAGTGCTATTTTTTGAATGTTCAATACAGTTGGAATGTCTAAATTTTCAAAAAAAAATTCCCATGCCTTTTATTAGCAAAAAAAATTAAATAAATAAATTAACTTGTTTTGCTACTATAAATGTTATGTTTCAATTTTAAATACAGTTTTTCAATAACATATAATATATCCATAAAAATATAATGAAACATATAATAAATCCATAAAAATCATTTATTAAAACAATAAGATCAAAAATGATTCGACAGACATCCAGAATCATAAAATAAAAATATATTTTGTGTTCAAATATATAAACAAAAAAAATATCTCGATAAATTAAAATATTTAGCTACGGTTTCTTTATTTAGTTGTATATGTTTCCTCAGATGTGAACTGATAGATACATGTCATTATTACATTTTAAATTCTGATATTATTAATGATTAGAAAAATTTTAAGACCCTGATAAAGATTTATCATCATGAAAACTTCTTATGGAGTTTCTAAAGAACCATAGAGTGTTTGTGCACACATACACAACTAAATATAAAATGTGTGTGTGTACACATATAAAGATAAACAAATAGATATAGAAACATATATGCAACTAAATTTAAAATCATGGAAAACATCAGGAATTTAAATCACTTTCTCAAAAACCTCGCATATTTTTCATTACGTTAACACTATTAACAATATTTTAGCATACAAATGAAAATATGCATTTCTGGTACATTTTCAAATCCCATTAAGAAATATGATACTAAAAATGTGCCATCAGCATCTATTTTTTCTATAATTTGAAAATGAAAAATGTTCAGTCACTAAAATATGCGGTCAATTATTTACAAAATTATATTCTTATTACATAGTAAAAAGAGTAAATCTACAAAAATCCTTGTGTTATGAATTATTCCATATCAACATATTTTCACAAATTTATTTCGTTTGATAATCTGAATTTTCAATCGTAATGCACATGATTTTTTTTTTCACTTGCTAATCAAATTCTTCAGTTGTAATATTTTAATTTAAGAATATGAAAAAAAATCAAGCACAGATTGTGTGTGTGTGTGTGTGTAGCTGATATGAATTTCATATTTTTATATGTATTTCTCTTTTTAAGAAATTGTCTTTTTTTGTCGTTTATCAACTTTTATTTAAAATTAAGACCGTAAACCTCAAAGGTGTTACAGGAAAAATAATCACAACAATAATTTCTTAGGTATGATATGCGTGATATGCGAATAATGAGATGATGTATAAAATATAAACTATTAAATTTTTGAATAGCTTAATCTTGTCAAATAAACCTAAAAGACATGTTTATAAAAATATCTTCCTAAAGTAAGAAGAAAAAATTCCGTATCATTTCTGTTTGAAAATAAAAATTGCTTTTAAAGATTTCAATTAAAAGTATTAATCAGACAATTATATATACCATTAATAAAATAAGAATCTATAAATTTTATTTGATTAAATGCTCGTAATAACAATCATCTTTCTTGTTATTATAGTTATTCAGGTTTCCTAAACAAAGTTTACTTTCAACCTTTGCCGCAAAATTGTTCTAAAACTGCCTCTAATCGCCTCCATTTCAATAACAAAAGTTCAGACTGTCGCTGTTAAACCTCCGCAAACTTTCGTAACTAATTCATTATCCGGATCTGCACTTAATTAGTATGGACACTGCTACAACTCGGCACATTTTCCACTTTCATAGCCCTGGGATGAAACAACTCCTTTAATAGATTTATTCGTCTATCCTTACCCGAATAGCAGAGTTAATAGCTTTAATTTATAAAGATTTATCTTCCCAACAGAAGCATTTAAGTCTACCATTTCTGGGATATTGTTCCTTTTCATGGATGTATTTCGCTAATACATTAAATGAAGGGCGATAAAATGACCGTTTTCTCACTGGTACTGAAATTTTCACATTATAAAACTATCTTTTTTAAATATGACTTTTTAATAATCCATTTCACAATTATATTAACATAATAGCGGAATAAAATAATAAAAAAATCTATAGCTGTATATATATATATAAACATTTTCTCAATGCAAAGTCTGAGAGATTATTTAAATGACATTACCTTCACTTCAGAGTTTTTTAAAATTATTTTCTCTCTTGAGATTTGCTTTGTGCTTTTGGATGGCAGTTTTTATTTAAATTGAATGTAATTTTTGATTAATGGTTTTAGTTTTTGCTTTGAGTTAAAATTATCATTTTAATATGCCCTACACCAGCGTTCGTTCTTTAATTCTTTTATATTGCATTTAATGTATGGATATTTTACATTATGTGTTTTTTTAAATGTGTTTTTAAACTGTTATAGCGTTTTGAACCTGAATGGTTATGGTTTAGTTCATTTTTTACTAATTACTTCAATTAATTTTATGATATTTTCAAATTTTAGTTCTAATAGTATTATCTTAATTTTAGTTTTTAAACGTTTTATTACTTGTGATTTTTTAGTTTATTTTATGTAATTTAAAATTATGTCTATTAACCGTTTATAATTATATATATATATATATATATATATATATTCTGTTAGGTATTTATTTATTGATTTCGTTTCAAATTTTATAAATTTTTATGTTTTTTACTCATTCGTTTCATAAAATTAGGCATACAAAAATAAATTAGAATGTTTCTTTGTTCTAACCTTTTAATTTTTTTAAAATGCCTTTTTCATATTATTACTTATTGCATAAATATGTTGATAAAATTATTTTTAACAATCTTCTTAGTGAATATAAAAAAATAATCCCTATCAAAAAATTCATCATTAAAAAAAGCTTTTGAATGTATTAAAAATGGATAATATTCTTTTTAATTACAATAATAATTTAGATTTAAAAGAAGGTATTTATATAAGTAATGTTTACAAAGAAAGTATCAATTAGGAACATCATTAAGTGATTACCAATGATTTGGATATTGTTAAAGATAAAATATTGAGAGTTTTTATAAATTATGGGACTAATTTCACAGACTTTTATAACATCACGAAAAATAGCTTTTATATTAAAAAGCAAATTATCTTAGATATTGACAACTTTGTTTCTAATTAACAATTAATTATCATCTTCCATTGAAAGAATTAAAGACTATATTAATTATGATTTAAAAATTAGTCTTTAGAAAATTAGATATTGGTTAGAACTAGTATTATTTAATAATTATTAATTAGATATTATAATTATTAATTATTAGATATTAATTATCATTTACTTGAAAGTTTTAAAAACTGCTATTATTAATCTCCAAGACAGATTTGTCATAACTTATGTAGTCAAAGTATCTAATAATTATACTATAATATGAAAAAATTCTACTGCAAATTATTTAATCACATCTTGAAAATAATTCCTTTATACTTGTGAGGGATATTAAAAAAGA
>BMAW01013216.1:30172-53191 GCA_019974015.1 Nephila pilipes
TCTTCGTTCAGTTTACGTATTGCTAGAAAAAATGCGATGCATCAGAACCCTTGATGTAATCAAATTTCTAACAGCTGCCACAGGTTTAAATTTTCATGTTATGTCAGTCCACTGACAATGGGGGAACTAAAACAATGAAGATACACATCAAAATAATATTAAAATTCATAAAATTATGATGAAAGCTTAAGTACAAAATTTTTACGCTATAGAAAGAAGTAAAGAAAAATGAACAGTTTTTTAGTTAGCCAAGAACCTAGAAAAAAGAAAAGATACCCCACAAAAAATTGAACAAGAATGTGCATAAAAGAAAAAAATAGCGCAGTATAACTTTCAAAATAAGAAGAAATCCACAAACTTAGGCCTTAAAAATATAAAATTGAAAAATAAACTATAATACAGAAAAGGATACACAACATTAAAATTTTAGATTTGTCTAATGACCAGATTAACGGGTTTGCATGTTCCCCAATTCACACATTCACCTACAGACATTCCCCTACGAAAAAATATATGAAGTATGGAGTACAAAAGCAAATTTCAAAATATTACAGTGTTAAAGACTATATTGCACTATACGAAACCAAATATTATGTATAGGTAACAAATACAAAGAAAACAGAGAGAAACAACAAATACAATATTTAATGAAAGAGACTAAAATATTCAAAAAAATTATTGATATAAATATCACAATAAAGCAAAAGTTTAACATTAAAACTAATATTTTACCCGTCTTGTTAAAACCTAAGAAAATTTTTTTTATCTGTAAATTTCTTAATCTTATCAAATTATTATAAACATTAGGTGTTTTTTTGAGGGCTTATAATTTTGATATTACATAGTATTTGGTTATGGTCTAAATTTCTGAAAATATTTAGAAGTATGGAACTCTCAAATGCGGAACTATGCGCACACTGAAGGAAGGTCATATATCTCATGTATTTTACAAAATTTTGTTGTCTTCTAATTTTAAAGACTGTCCTAAATATTCTGATTCATTCTATTAATATTATTTACAACAATTTAAGCGAAGACAGGGAAAGTTTTGACATCTTTATTATATAAATATGAAACAAAATAAATAAATCATCAATATATTTAAATATTTTTAAAACTATTCAATCAAAAAATATCTTACAAAAATTGCAGCTAAATATTATTTTAAACGATTTGCTTACAAGACCAACTTGTGGTATACATTTAATTTAGTTTATATACCTAATTATTCCAAAATATCTAATTTTCTTTTGGAAACTAATATAAAGTAATAAAATGTTTCATATGCAATGGGTTATTAAGACAAACTTTCCTTTTAGCCTCTTTTAAAACTTTAATACGATTCTGATTCAAAAGAAATTAAAATCTTCAAAATCAGCAAATAATATAAAACTGTTTTATTATTAATATATTTGACTAAATCAAGCTCTGTTACCCAATAATGTCAATAATCTTTGTAACTTATTTATATTATTTTGTAATTTTTTGTCCACCAGTAATATATATATATATATATATATATATATATATATATATATATATATATATATATATATATATATATATATATATATATATATATTAAAATTATATGTATATATGTATATATATATATATATATATATATATATATATATATATATATATATATATATATATATATATATATATATATATATATATATATATATATATATATATATATATTACTCTTGGTGACAAAAAATTACAAAATATTATAAATAAGTTAAAGATTATTGACATTATTAAAAAATAGAGCTGATTTAGTCAAATATATTAATAATAAACAGTTTTATATTATTTACAGCTATGATTTTGAAGATTTTTTAATTCTTTTGAATCACAGAATCGTATTAAAGTTTTAAAAGAGGTTAAAAGGAAAGTTTATCTTAATAAATCTATTGCATATGAAACATTTTATTACTTAGTTATATTAGTTTCAAAAGAAAATTAGATATTTTAAATAATTAGGTATATAAACAAATTAAATGTATACCACAAGTTGGTCTTGTAAGCAATTGCTTAGCCAATATTTAGCTACAATTTTTGTAAGATATTTTTTTGATTGAATAGTTTTAAAATATTTAAATATATTGATGATTTATTTATTTTTGTTTCATATTTATAATAATAAAGATGTCAAAACTTTCCTGTCTTTTTATCTTCGGTACTTAAATTGTTGTAAATTAATATTAATAGGAATGAATCAGAATATTTAGACAGTTCTTTAAAATTAGAACATAACAAAATTTTGTAAAATACATGAGATATAAGGGACCTTTTCTCCTTCAGTGTGCGTATAGTTCCCGTATTTGAGAGTTCCATACTTCTAAATATTTTCAGAAATTTAATTCATAACCAAATAATATGTAATATCAAAATTATGTCTAAAACACCTAATGTTTATAATAATTTGGATAAGATTAAGAAAATTTGCCAGGATAAAAAATTTTCTTAGGTTTTAACAAGACGGGTAAATATTAGTTTTTAATGTTAAATTTTTTTTGTGTTTTATTGTGATATTTATATCAATAATTTTTTTAATATTTTAGTCTCTTCATTAAATATTGTATTTGTTGTTTCTCTGTTTTCTTTTGTATTTGTTACCTATATACATATATATTATTTGGTTTCGTATAGTGCAATATGGTCTTTTAACACTTCGTAATATTTTGAAATTTATGAAATTTCCATACTTTTATATATTTTTCTGTAGGGGAATGTTCTGTAGGTGAATGTGTGAATTGGGAAACATGCAAAACCTGCTAATCTGTCATTAGACAAATTCAAAATTTTAATGTTGTGTATCCTTTTCTGTATTATAGTTTATTTCTTTCACTTGTTTTTATTTTTTAAGGCCTAAGTTTGTACTTTTTCTTATTTTGAAAGTTATACTCGTGCTATTTTTTCTTATGCAATATTCTCGTTCTAATTTTTTGTGGGGTAATTTTCTTTTTTCTAGGTTCTTACAATTCAAAACTGTTCATTTTTCTTTTACTTTTCTATAGCGTAAAAATTTTGTACTTAAGCTTTCATCATAATTTTAAGGAATTTTTTTAATATTATTTTACGTATCTTTCATTGTTTTAAATTCCCCTCATTGTCAGTGGACTGACATAACATGAAAAAAAAATTTAAAACTCTGTGGCAGCTGTTAGAAATTTGATTATTATCAAGGGTTCTGATGCATCGCATTTTTCTGACGAAGAATTTGAAATTTGTCAGCAACCTCATGTTGAAAGTGATATCATTTCAGAATAAGTGGATTTTGTTAATAATAAGTTCAGAATAAGTTCTTCCAGAGTTCAAATAATTCAGGTATGATAATATCTGTATAGATTAAAAATTCGAGATAAAAACCAACGTTTTTATATGGTGACAAAGTTTATTTAAGAAAATTATTGAAATATTAGATAAAACTGGTCGCAAATATCTAAATATTGCATTGTTAGACAAGTAAGAACGGTTCCCAAAATTTCAGAGCTAAAGCTTGATGGGAAGTTATATATAGTTGGTTAAATTAATGATAGAAAATTTGATGACACACTGATACACGCAGAGACAGACACACACCAAGTGAAATACATAAAAGCGTTAAAACTCACTAAAATTAATTAATTCATCCAGTAAATTAAATGGTTGGAATGCAGTTTAACCCAATCACCCTTGACGACAAGAATTATTTGGCGGTATTTTGCCAAATGTGGCTTCCCTGGCTCGTTTTACGGACTTAACGATCAGCCCAAAAAAATCGCCAAGTTTGGTGCCAATTTTTGAAATCGCGCCAAGTGATTGGACTAAACTGCATTATTAAAGAAAATATTAGTTAAAACTAGTCGCAAACGTCTGAATATTGCATTGTTAGGCGAGTACGAACGATTCCCAAAATTTCAAAGTTCTAGCTTGATGGGAAGTTAGTTAAGTTAACGATTGAAAATTTGATGACACCCACACCCACACACCAAGTGAAATTCAGAAAAACGTTTTAAAAAAAAGTGAAGTCCTCTACACTCGAATGAAAAATGAGGGCTGCGTTTAGTAAACCTATCAGAAGTGAATCAAGAGAGCAAATTGCAAATACATTTTCACGACTAATAGTAGCAGATCTATTCACAGAATTTTGTAAAATTCGTTTCCCAAAAATATATGAGTTATATAGCCGAAATAACATCAAAATATGCTGCTCAAAAGGGTACTAATATACAAACTAATCAGAAAGGTATTTCTCAGTGTTTTTCGCTATTCTCTCTCTCTCTCTCTCTCTCTCTCTGTGTGTGTGTGTGCGTGTGCGTGCGTGCGTGCGTGCGAGTGTGTGTGTGTGTGTGTGTGTGTGTGTGTGTAGTTACTGAATGATTTTTATATTCAGTAACTCATGAAAAAATACCAAGCTGATTCGTGTAGAATTACCCCGAGAATTTGCAATTACTCTTCAAAGAAATTTATCAGAATGAATGAACCACAACCAAGACACACACAAAGTTCACCGCCATATAATCACAGAGAAAGAGTAATGGTCTTTTCCTTGCCTAAATAACGTAAGGTAGACGTGTAAAGCGTACAGTAAAAGCAAGTTTTGCTTGCAATGAGTGTGAGAAAAACTGCATCTAAAATTCTTACTGCTGTACCACGAGGTGAAAGCATTAACTTAAAATTTGATATTTTATTTAATTAAAAAAAGGAGTTTTATTTAAATTTATACACTTTCAACTTAATTCCTAACTATCCTTTATTATTTAATTTAATTATAAATCTTTCGATTATTCTTACCTCTTCACTTATTATTTAATCTACTCATCACAATATTCCATTTTTGAATCGAGTGTAGAAATATAATCAGGAATGGTCAATGTTCCCAGATGGGAACACCAGGAAAATTATATATTTAATAAAATTTATCCCTTAATTAAGGCATTAAGATGGAAAATATGCAAAAAAAAATAAAATATATCAAGATCTTATTTCGGCTTGTAAAAGAATAATTTCTCTTAAACTGAAGCTGAAGCAAGTTCTTCCAACATTGAAAGACTCACATCCTACGTACTTCTGCAGATCGCGCTGAATAAAAGCAGACATTTCAAACTATTCTAAAAACAATTTCGAATCATTAATCATAAGGTGGCCAATTTTTTTACAATGAAAAGGAGGACGAAAAAAGTTTAAGAAAAAAGTACAGCATGAATCAAACATTTTATTCATTCAAATAAAATACTCTAAATATGATGCTTACATCCCTTTTAATTATTTAATCAAACGAGTATTTTTCCATTGAATGAATATTTTTTGTCAATATATCACTTTCTAACAATATATTGGAAAGTTCGAAGCAAGAAATATCCTTCATATTGAATTTTACAATAAGTACTTCAGCTAGAGTATCAATATTGATTTCTCACTTGTCTAAAAATGATTACCAATGGGGAAAAATCTTTCAACTGCGGCATTAGTTCTAGGGCAGCTCAACGTAAATTCAACAAGAATAACTAAATTTTCATATAGAATGTGTTTATTTTTAAAATGGTTAAATATTTCCACCCATTTTTATCAATTTCAACATGTTGATTTTTCCATGGTTCTAATTTAACAGAATTTAAATATACATTCAGTCTTCTAATTTCTTCAAACAGATAATCGTCATCAATTTTAATATCAGGCATTTCTTTCAATAAGAACTCAACACGATTTTCAATATTTGCCTAACTTACTTACGATCAAGTCAAGAAAAACTATTGAAAACAATTATTTCCTGTGATATTTGCTTCAGACCATTCTTCGACATATTGGAAACATGTTTGGTAAAAGTTCTGTACTTCTTTGGTGCACTTTTCCGTTATGACCGGATTTTACAATTTTCTTTGTATTATTAAAGGAATAAATTTCTCTTCAAATCGTGATTTATATTGAAGGACAAAATCGTTCAAAATAAGACTAACTTCTGTAGTTGATATGTGTTAATCTTCAATCTTTTGAATCGTTATGTGGAAAACAGATGCCTGATTATGCACGAAATACATTAATATTTCTGATAATTCATAATTAAAAAAATATTGAAGAATTTTTAGACATTTGTCTAAACTTTAAAAAAAATGAACGGAGATGCTCAAATAAAGATCAAAGAGGCTCTATAGCAGGTGTTAGAGCGAGCCATCTAACTTTTGAATATTCTAAAAGTTTTTTGTATTTTACATTGGCGTGACAGTTTGGAGTGGATCTCTGAATATAGAGATTTACAAATTAGTTTTAAAGTATAAAAAAGGAGGACAGGAAGGAGGACACTTTTAAAGGAAGGATAGAACATGGAAAAGGAGTATGATTAGTCACTTTATTAATCAGAAACACTTTTGGATTTTAGTTTACATAGATATTAAGATGACATATTGGTCACGTTTAGATATATAAATATATTTTTATCTATGTGTGTGTTTTACTTCAATTAATGAAAAACTTCAAGTAAAATTTTTCTTTTAAAAGCTACATTTTTTTTACAAAAAAAGGTAACTTTAAAGCATGTTGTTAATCATTTTACTAGATTAATCTCCAAAAAATTCTTGTCTAATTTTTAAAACATTTTTTCTTAACTTTATTTCTCAACTATCTTTTGCTGACGGCTAAATTATGAAATTATCCTCGCCGACCTTTTAAGGTATTCGATTACATGTTTTCATGGCTAGTGAAATAAATAACAATATCTTCCCTCGTCAACACATCTCTCGGGGAAATGAAGTAATGTAATAATGTTTCCCGGTCACACTCGAGCCAAAATGGCAAATTAGAGCAATTGCAATTTACTCGAATATCCGACATGTCTGCGGAATCTCTTAATCGATTTTTGTTTCCTCTTACGCTTGAAAAAAAAAAGAATATTAGAAGTCTTTAACATCAAATAAATATTTATATATATTGAGGCATTTATATTAGTATATTTTCAACATTCATTTATACGTATTACAATATTTATTTAAATATATTATAGAACATATTATTGTGTTAATCATTTAAATATTATAAATGGCAAATTAATCGGTTCTGTTGAAATAATAAAAAATGAAAACCACTTGTAGTTAATTGAGACTTACAACTATTGAGAGAATAGATAAAAATATTTTGATCATGATTATTCAAAGAGTCTAATTCATGATACATGTATGCATTACAAATTTAAGGAATTACTCATTTTAAAAACATATTTAATAAAAGAAGGGAATTCTGAGGCTTTCGGTATAATTCAGTTTAATTCAATAAGCAAGACACACACACGTGTGTGTGCGTCCGTGCGTGCGTGCGTGCGTGCGTGCGCTAAAATAATTCCTGACACATTCCTTTCATTACGAAGAAGTGACATTGGGCTATTCGCGATTTTCTCTTCCCCAACCACGGGGACTTTTTCGAAATTTGAATTGCGCAAAATTACAATTTCTTCCAAACCCAAATGAAACGTGATGAGGTAAATTAAATGAAAGGAAGAAGTGCAGTGAATCGAATTAGAGGTAATGATATATAAATGAAATAAAATTGAAAGAAAGAGGAGGGAAATAGAAGATAAAGGCGGGCTGATTGTTAGTAGTAAATTGAATTGAAGCATCGTAATTAATCTTTTGATTGAAGTAACTCTTAGTCTAAGTACTAATATATGAAACCATTATTAATGAGAACCATTCGAATCAGAACGAGTGATTTCATAAGCTAAGATTTCATTTTTAAATAAGATTATGATTTAAAAGTACGGCAATTTTGAATAGGCTCTTTATAATGTATCTTCAATTGGAGTCTCTCTGATAAGCATTGATTATTTAATTAGACTGAAAGAGATTGGTAGAATTAAGGACGTCACAAGGGTTGTTCAAAAAGTACATATGTTGTACAATGGATGGTGTTGTTAGGACAAGTTGGTATTACCATTGGGGGCTATCATCTGTTAAACGACACCAAACAAATTCGACACTGATGCATTTGTTAATTTTTATTTGCAAGCCATTTGCTGCCAAATCAAAATTTGATAGCTTCCGCGTCGAGTCGTCGTCACACGAGAGTGCTGTTGCATAGATTTTGCGTCGATTTATCATCATTGATGAGACCTGGATACTTCATTATATACCAGTAACCAAGTAACAATCGAAACAATAGGTTGCTTTCGATGAAACTGTTTCAAAGAAAATTAAAACAGTCCCATCAACCGGAAAAGGTGTGGCGACAATTTTTTGTGACAAGGGCATCATACTCATTTATATCGCTGAAAAAGGAAAACAATCACTGAATAATATTATATATATATAGTGAGTTACCATATTCCCATTTCTCATTCCTAATACCCTATTTTCCATTTCTTACATGAATAATTTTTGTACGAGATAATTTAATGCCTCTATTACACTAATTAAAGCAAGGAAACCAGGAACATGATCCATCTTTACATTTCGAAATGTTAACCTAAAGTGACATCTTCGCATTCTATATTAATACTTTTCATTATAATAATTAAATATCCTATATTATTAACCTTGTAATTGGACAATCCATCCGAACGAAGTATAAAACACTCTTTGGGGTTCTTAAATTTCAAAATGCCGGAAGAAAACTGCTCCGGTATTGCAGCTATACGTCAGATTGCTTAAGTGCTCGTTTCGAGATATCAGGTTCAAATTCTACTTATAAAAAAAGTTCAAGAAATATATATATTTGTCCCTTATATATTTTTGTTTCAATTTTTCTTAAAAAAAATATTTCCGCTTATAAAAAAAAAATTAACGAGGGAAAAACATTTGGAAAATACATCTTCATAAAGTAACCACAATATCTTACTTATTAAAAGTAATAAATTTTATTTAAAATTTAGAATTATGTTTTGATTTTTCCTTGTTTGTAAATAAAAATCATACAAATCAATTACGGATATTTAAGAAAATATTATCCTATCTCTTTATAACACATTCTAATGAAGCAAAGTAAAACTGTGGTTACATGTTTTTCGTTTTAATACTATTTTTGTAATTTACTTTCCTTTTGTTCAAAATCCAGAACACAAGAACAGTTATTCCATAGCATGCTTCTTCAATCAACCTCTTCTTCACTTCATTTTCTACAGTTTCATCAGTTGTTAACAATAAAAAAGTTTTCATATGTTGAATATACTTGTTTCAATTGTGCCTAAACATTAATTATGGCATAAGTATAATATAATAAATTCGGTTTCCAGTGATAAAAAAAAACATTCAAGTTTTATGTGTTTATTATTGGTATGCGTATTGTTGTCATATTTTTGTGCAGTTAACAATTAACTTCAATCTCGTGCAAAAAAATTTATATAACTATCATGCATTCATATTTATGAATACTTAAATGAAAATGATTTCAGTATATCTCTTATCGCAAAAATTAGCATAATAATTACAACATAAAATTTTAAGTCAAAATTGTGAACATAAAAATAATTGCTTGATATTTAATTTAATTTGATTTTGATTTATTTTAAGAATGCACTTTCAGTTTTTATTTGTATGCATTATCTCATTTTAAATTTAAAAAGTGCACATTTCGAAAGATGTCTAGTTAGTTAATTTATTACAACGAATCGAGATATATATATATATATATATATATCGATTCAATGATTAAAAAAGATGATTATTAGATATCATCAATCAGTGAAGATCTAAACATACATAACCATAAATAAAAATTGAAAGAAAAAAATTACAAAGAAGTCAATTCAAAAATAGCAGTGCATATATTTATAAAGCTATACGGTTCTCCATCTATCTATCTCTATCTATCTATCTGTCTGTCTATTTATCTATCTCCCTCGTTCGATTTACAGAAATTAATCGCTGATTATTTATTTTTTTAAGTATATAGAGAAAATTTTCTTCCTTTTTTTTAAGTGACTTTTTAACACGCTTTAGTATGCATTACATCAAATTAAAAAATCCAGTTGCTCATATTTTTATTCAAAGATTTTGAACATAATATTCAAATTATATTATAACGTCTGTACTGTGGAAACTGAACAATCCGAACCAAATTAACTCGTAATCCTCAGTAAGATGACTAAAGTAAATATTTCCTGCCGATGAACTCGTAAGTGAGTGGTATATCAAATAATTTAGACTTTGTAATTCAAACTAAGTATAATTTCCCTATTAGTACCAAAATTATTTACATTTTTACTCTGTAATTCGAAATTAAAAAATTTGGCTTAGTTCCTTGAAATTAATGATGTAATAACGTCCTTCTATAAATTCTCCAAATTCGTGGAAAAGCAACAACATCTTAAATTGTGTGAGCTAATTTATAGAAGTGTTTGGTACTTTTGTTCTATTGAACTCTCTATGAGTATTTATTACACTTTATATGTAACACTTCTGTATACATTATGCTGATTTGTGTGTTTTGTCTCATATTTACTTAAAAGGAGTTTATTTTCAGGCAATTCTTATTTTGTCTGCTAAAAAGCGTCATTATGATATGAGTTCCAAATTTAAATTGAAAATTTTAAAAATTTTGATATTATCAACGAGATAAAAAGTTGCATGAAGGGAAAAAGACGAAGCAGTTCAGCATGTATTCTCAGAAAGAACTTTGTCAACGATAATTAATAATGCTAAGATATGAAAAAAGTAGCAATGCATCTTGCAAGATACAATGGCAAGTCTAGTCTCTTGATTTAGAAGAGTGCTTGCTTTCATAGTTCGAGTAATGTGGCAAAAACGTATACGCAAGTAGGATTATTTTACGCGAAAAGTATATTGAATCACTGAGTGTTGCTGAAATCATTGACATAGTTAATTAAAATATACAGGGTGTTTCAAAACTCATGGACAAAAGTTTGAGGGATGTTAGAAAATATTTAAACAAGCAATTTACACCATACAATGCATAGATAGAGGGCCAGCGGTGAACCGCTAGACGGCACTGTAATAGAAAACATAAAGCTCGAGTTTTCTTACACGGGTCATTTCTACTGTGGATTTCAGGAGACATGGCATCTACAGTAATCAGGAAAAGACCATACCTCTTGAAACCCATGAAAGAAATGACCATGTGTAAGAAAACTTGAGCTTTATGCTTTTCATTACAGCGTCGTCTAGCGGTCCACTGCTTGCTCTCCGCTGAGCATTGTACGGTAAAAATTGCTTGTAAAGATGTTTTCTTATCACTCCTTACGTTTTTTCCCAGGAGTTTCGAAACACCCTGTAAATAATTATGACGATCCATCAGATTGTGAACTATCAATATCGATTAAACAAGTCAAGGCAGCTATGGATATATTGCGAACCTAAATTGATAGGCGTAGTGATATCAAGGATCATGTATTAAGTTCATTACTTGATCTAGATAGTTTAGTTTAGCTTTTATTAACGTCACTCTAGAAGCAACTCGAGGGCTATTGGCGACGGACCTCGTAATTTGGAACCTCGGTCAAGTGACGAGAACGACACCTGAGCTGGCATCCCCCTCTCCTAACTTCCATGCCACACCAACGGGAGAACTTTGGGCCCCTACAGATTTAACGTGCATCAGCCCCGGCTACACGGTGGGTCCAAACTTGTTCCAGAAAAAACAATTTTCCTTTTTTTTTTTTTTTTTTTGAATTTCTCAACTTAAAAATAACTTTTTTTCCTGTGTGTGGGCCTTTTTTTTGTGTGTGTGATTGTACAATGGTATTCGTAGTTGTATGACTGCGCGTTATATATAATTTGCTGAAATAAATACAATAAATTTACTTCAGTCGAATTTTTTATTTCACTAGGACTCTACAATTAGAAAAAAATATTATTAGAAATTGTGCCTTTGTAAGTTGTTTTCAAGGGCTTACGTTCTTTAGGTAGGTATGGGCTTCTCGATCCCGAGGGATCCTAGAGATCTTTTTCTTTCCGGTGACGCTTCCCCAAAATACCTTAGCGATCTTTCTCTCTCTATTTTTGGTCCTCCTTCTTGTCCCAATTAGTACCTTTTTTCCCCATTTTTCATTCGATTAGTCTACAGTTTCGCCTTGGTTGGCTCAGCATAGCTATATCTGGCTCTTACGCTATTAAACTACACCATCACATCGTCTTTGTAAGTCAAAATTGTACACATTACTTTTGCTATGCTCTTTATTTCGAAATTTTTAGCATTTCCTTTGATAGTCGAGTTATCCAGATTCCACTGTATATTAAAAGTAGGTCATAACAGAGATATTGAAGATGCTTTAATTTTCTTTGAGTTTTATAATGAAATTCAAGGTCCTAAAAACCATGATTAGACTTTGCAGATCATTCTACATATTGGTCAAAATAAGCTCAAGCCTGAGATTTGAAACCTAATATATTTTTTCATGGATACATTTAATGTGTCTGAATGCCAAAGTTTTACGAGAAGGTCTTAACTTTTCAAAATCTCAAAACTACTCAAGAAACAAAATGACTCGGAAATGCGTTTTAAAACCACCCATGTTTTTGGTAATATCTAAAAATTTAAATTATTTCGCATTCAAATTTTCCTACATATCAATAAATTTAATAGCTTTGATTTAATAATTAGTTCCCGTGAAAAAGTAACAAAATTTCTTCCATTCATATAACGTTGTATTTATGGGATAAAAAATCATAATAAAAATATTTACTTACATTAAAATTAAAACGCTTCCAAAATTGGCTTAACATTTTTAAAATATTGTGCCTAGTTCCAAAAATATGTAAAAGCAATTCTATATATGATTTGTTTCATGTCCCATGTGCGTGCGCCATTGCAAAATAAGTTCTGTGTATTTTATAATATGATATTAAACATAGACAAACCTACAGCTCTCTCAGATATCATATAGTAACATATTTTGGGAAGCTATTTAAATTACGAATTAACGTAGTTTTAATATGAAAATTTGATTATTAAAGCATTTTCATGAGAAAGTACAAAAACTTGAATTTGAAACAGTCACAAAAATTTCTTTTGAAAAAGTAAGAAAAAAAAAGATTCTTCTTAGTTTAAGTTGATTTTAAAACTCATTTTTATCATTTCGTAATAATTTAATTTACAAACAAAATTATTAAACGTAATTTCATAATTGATTCGCCACATTACTAATTTCGAAAACGTAATTTATTTCGTAAGATTCATATTTCTCGGAGAATATGCATTACAAAAGTATAAATATTCATTTTTCATTCTTGTATCTAAATACTTAGAAATGTTATTAACAAACTCCTTCGTTTTACACATTCAGAATTGATATATTGAATCATTTATCTTATTTTTACTAACTTCTCAATTATCGTGTGATTTTGTCTATATGCTAAGCTAAAATGAAAAAAATTTACAGTTACTTCTTTCTTAATAGTCCCATTAAAATATTTTTTAGTTTTTAATTTATTTAGTAAGGGTCACCAAAACGCTATGCTTTTACACTGCTTTATTGATTTTATATTCCTAAAAAAAAGAATTTGACGTAGTGAACTGCTCCGAAAATGTAAAATTTTGTAGATTTCACAAAAGTTCCACTAAACCTGATAAATGGTACTTCTAATGGACCGCAGCATCTCTTAGCTCATTTTCTGTAAAGAAACAATGATGCTTCTCACTAACTATTTAAGCTAACCATTATCATCCAGAAGCAGACATTGTTAAAGAATAACGTTATAAAGGGTATAGAATATCAAGTAATGCAGACTTCTTTTCGTATATACTGCTTTACTTTTTATGTCCTTTAATGTTCGTTTACTGTCTTTTTTGTTAAATAGCATTAAGTGAAGAAAAATAATGCAGAAAATATATTTAATGTACAAAGACGGTGTTCCTTTTTTTTTCTAGCTTTTATTTAACTTGCTATGTTCATATATATGTACATAAAAGAACAGTAAGTAAGTAATAGTATTTTTCATGGCGCGAGAGTCAGATGCTGTGCCAAAAAAAAGGTAAAGCTGTGATCTAAAGATGAGAAAAATTAAAAATAGATAACTAGTTGACGAGAAGAAGCGTTGAAAATAGAGAAAGATCATTAGAGTATCCCGGAGGCGTGTCACCCATGGCCAAAAACAGTAAATAAGCATAATATAGCAAACATTAAGAATAATTTTAAAATGATATATTGAGGTTCAAAACTGACAAAACTTGTTAATTCTTAACTTTTGATTTAATATGTTAGACGCGTAGGTTAACATGGAAATTAGACTGAAGGGATAGATATAACATGAATTGAGTTTCTTTAAGAAATCATGCCACGAAATAATTGTGTTGTAACATGCACTTAATATAAAAAAAAATGTTTTTAAAACAAATTTTTATAACCTTTTGATGGCTGAAATAAATCTTATAATTAAATTAACAACTTTCAACCAGAAGATTTATTTATAATCTTAATCTATGCAAAAAAAAGGAATTTTAAAAAAAGAAATAAAGTAAAATTATACATATTTGTAAAGCTAATTCGAGACTCATTGCATTGCGTAATTTGTCTTCCTTTATGGATAATATTCTTCCTTTTAATTTCCTTAATTTCTTCCTTCCAGTGGAAATCTTTTGTGGGAAAGTAAATTTGTTGAAAGATTGAACAGGCTTTCTAGCATTTCCAACAAATTCCAGAATTTTTTTAAAAGGCAGAAATAAACATGAGTTGCAAGATTTCAAGTAACATAGCCATCCGTTGACTTACATAATACATATACTTTCTTCGAAATATTATGTCAACTAAAACCATGTAAAACGAAGTACATAGAAGTTATTAAAAAAAATAGAAAGAGCTATTCAAATAACGCTAAACCATGTAAACCTACCAAAAGAAAATAAAGAGACGTCGAGGGGGTTCTTATTAAAATAATGCAAATTTAAATACGAATTATAAGAGAAAACGATGAATGATTTGTTAATTTTTAGGAATGCTTTAAAGTGTTTAAACACCAACACTAATTGAGAATATTCCTTACAAATACACAACAATATGTTAACTATATTCTTAATTTTTTCTCTTTGTGAATGAAAATTGATTGACTTTTGAATGGTATGAATAAATTGATAGATAAAATAAAAAATTAAAAAAAGAAACTTTTCATCTTTATTTAAAAAAGCGGAACCATGTCAATTAAGTACCGTGCGAAATGAAAGATTTGTTCAGTTTGTTTCATATCAAATATGAATTATGTATAAAAATTTTGACAACTGCTTATAATCAATTTTTTGTGTGCTCAGGGGAAAAAAAACCAGGAAAATTCCTACATAAATTATCTAATATTAATTAAAAGATTTTTAAAAGCACATAATAGCAAATAAAATTATTACAAATCATTAAATGATATTTTCCATTATTAAATGATATTCATAATTTAGAATATTTTCCAAAACCAACTTAAACAGAATAATTCAGCCAAGTTTTTATTGTTCAACCATCATTCGATCCATGTACAAAATGGCGATGTAAAAGTGCATGTGAATGAGTGGGGGTTAAGTAAATCGAGTTCAAAAGAAAGCATCATTTAATGATCGGTTTGTTTTCGGAATAGAAGACTTAAAGGAAATGCATAGAAGCGCCTGAAAGCATTTACTTTCTTCGAATCATCCGAACGAAATAAATGCGCACATTGAATTTCAACAGTTTCAGCCTACAATTCATTTCATGCATTTCCAATGTTTTACAATTTTTCGATTTTTGAAAACAGCAGCAGATAAAAGGATTCAACTCAGATGCTCTTGTATTTCCTTGTTACAATAACGTGCCTGAATGGATTTTCCATGCGATGTCTCTTTGGATCTTCATTCCACTCCATTGCTACACTTATGTCTTTTGATCGAAATTCCTATTGATGGTGTTTATCGGGCACTTTTAAAACGATAAAACCAAAAATAATTTTAAAAATATTTTTAGATATCTTAAAATTTTGTTCATTGATTTTTTTTCATTGATTTGTAATAATATGACGCTCTTCTCATTCCAAAAATCGTCACCATAACCTTTCTGTCCGATGAGATGGAATCCGCCTACTTTGGGGCAGATTCATCGGAAGCAATCCATTTAGCAGTTAGGAAAAGCGACAGAAATCTCACCAGAGAGATAAATAGTTTCTGGACTAGTTAGAGTATAAATTATAAACACAGTGGACTTCTTAGGTTGATACAAAAATTTTATTCGCTGCAAGTGTTATCACAGTGCAATGTATTATTGCATCCAGTAGGAATGCAAGAATATCATCTGAAACATTACTGCCTACGGAAAGCAAACAATACTTATATCAAGATATGGGATAAGAGTAAAAGAAAAGAACGAGAAAGACTAAAAATTATTGTATTTTAAAAACGAAACTGCATCAGAAAATTCCAGCATGGTCATTAAGCAATTAAGATGATAGGCGAAAAATTAGATAAAAAAGAGTGGACTGCATGAATGATTATTTGAATAGAATTCAAGTGTACGAAGTATTCCCTATTATGATTAATAATTGCTGTCTTTCATATTATTATATTGAGGTGGGATTTGACTTAAATTTAGTACAACAGTTGATATTTTCTGTACATCTTATATTCTTTTACATATAATTAGCATATTCTTTTCACTTTGGACTTTTTTCAGACTTATTTTCACATTCACAAGATCAAATTTAGAGTTCTGAACAGATTTGATGAGTAAAAGAACGATTAAGTTCTTTGTTTGTGTTTCTCTGAAGTATTCTGCTTGTTCTCTGGATATATTTATTTTGAGGGTTATCAATCATAATGTGTGCGTGTGTACTGCACAATATTAACCAAAAATATCATATTTATTTTAATTGGAAACAAAAACTGTCCTTCAAATAAGTCGTCTCACAATCTTATTGCGTTAACAAAATAGATGTCTATATTAATTTAACTTGAAAATAAAAAATAAAATATATTCAGATTTCCAGTCACTTGTAGTTTGTTACATTCTTTACTCAGGCAAGCAAATATATATTTTAAGTAATGTAAATAGCCATGGCTTAAAAATAGTCCAAACCCATTAATAAACACATAAAAAAATTTAAAACCTAAGATATTATAACTTTATAACTCTATAAATATTGTTAACCACCAGTCTATTGTTTGTTTGATTGAATGTACAAAACTAAAGTATTTACTAAGAAATACTGCTCTAAAATACTGTTCTTTTTAACTTTAATAATTTATGCTATAAATAAATTTACTTAAAGACTTTTAAAGTTCATGAAAGAAACTATTCTAAAATTAAACTTGTGTGTGTGTGCGCGCGCGCGCGTGTGTGTGTGGGGGTGTGTGTGTGGATGCGCTCGCGATATCGAGTTTTCGCACACACACACTGTGTGTGTGTGTGTGTGTGTATGTGTGTGTGTGTGTGTGTGTGTGTGTGTGTGTGTGTGTGTGTGTGTGTGTGTGTGTGTGTGTGTGTGTGTGTGTGTGTGTGTGGGGGGGGAGAGTTTGAGAAAAGTGCCTTACAAAACGTCAATTATCACAAAATAATACTAAATATACAAAATACTCCAGAATTTACTTTTTTTTCTAACACGAATGGATTTTACTTTTCGAACGAAGATTTTCAGCTTATTTCTCACTACCCTTATTTTTCATTGGGATAAGTTTAAAACTATGGTGTTTTGAAATTGTTAAAAAAAATTGCCGGTCGAATATACTGCAAACAAATAGAGCGCCATTGGAGCGAATTGGATTTTTACGAAATTAACGTAAAAATGCGATCATTATTGATAACTGTCCGGCATCTTATCATATTAAGCTAAAGCCATAAAACTTAATACAAGATATTTCTATTTATTATATCAAGAAGTATTCGTTTGTAACTAATTTAGTGCCGATTGCTTATTAATTAGTTTCATTCAGTTTAATACAATAAATAAGGAGAATGGATATAAAATCGCCCAAAAAAAACTAAAATACGCATCATATTAGTATTTTGTTCATTTCTTACTCAAAAAAGAAGAAAAATACTGAATTACATGCCTCCTGCATCATAAAATTTAAAATAGCTCAGAATTAGGCTGACGTCGTTAAGGGCATTTGAATAAGAAAAAAAATTGCGACCTATAACTTTCTGATAGACTTTCTCAAAACTCCTTGTAAACTCAAGTCGATTTAAAATTCGAGTCAACTTTTAACAATGCATTACTATTTTATTCCTCCTTAACATTTAAACTAAATAGCAAATTTATTTAGGAAGTTGCCTTAAGGAGACAATTAAGAAGACTGAATTAAGAAGATTTCTAAGATTCCTATCCAAAATATGATCATTTCTTGCGTGTTTTATTAATTTAAATGATATTTAGTATATGAAAAAAATGATCGTTGATTTCAAGGTTTATTTCTAATTTATGAAGAAATGGACAGTAGGTGACATCCACAAATTCAATATTTTTGTCATTTCTTCCGATATCTACCGAGTAGAGTAAATTTCTGTATTTGATTACAAATCATAATATAGGAAGGAAAACGTCACTAGAATGAATTCTAAAATACACTTTCACAATCGTGTAACAAAAGTATGCCTTACTCTACATGCCTTATCGTCGATGTTTGGGTTTATATGAATTTTACAAGATGATTAGGTTCCATCTCATCGCTTTTTAGATACGACGTGTTTGCAGATAATCAGAAGAACAGTTAAAATTTGCTTAATAGGTGTATGCAATTAAGAAATTTAAAGTATATAGTTATTAGGAGTTATAGCATTTCTGTTTCATCAATATTAATTGGACATAGAAAGCAGAGAAAACGATATCGTTATATCAGTTTTTTTTTTATTTATTTATCACTGAAGCAACACAGGGGCTTATATTGGTGATGGAGCTCAATTTACGAACCTCGGTCAAGTAACAAAAGACGACACCTAAACTGGCACCCTTCCCTCTCTTAACTTCCACACCATATGGGAGGGGGGCTTTGGTGGACAACAGGACCGACTTGATTAAACGTGCATTTGCCCGCTACACAGCGGTCGTTGGTGGCATCAGGAACCAATCCATGACTCAATAAAACCGCCGGCCGCGAATTCCGATGCCTTAACCATTGGGTTATAGAGGACACATAGTTATGTTAGAAGCTAGGAAAACAACCCTGAACAGAAAGAATTTTCAGCTAAGACAAATTTCACATCCTAGAAACACTCTTTTTTTAATCAAAAGCTTTCAAATATTTCAAGGCCTACGATTTTCCACCCATATCACAATAGTTTAAAAGTTTGGTAAAAATATCATGAAATCGATTAATAAAGTATACCATGGAATTGATTGAGTAAAGTATTATAAATCATTGAGTAAAAGTATATCAAGGAATTGATTGGAAAATGCATTTCTCGAATGCATGTCAAAAACTTATAGTTGAAATAAAACATTTATTTTACCATGTTTGTAATCTTCATGAACCATTACGTGTGACAGAAATTATCTTTAAATGACAGAACAGGAATAGAAATATTGTGCTCAACAACGGCATCAAAATGAAGAAGTATGAAAAGATAATATAATTGATACATTTAAAGAAAATATATTATTTACAAATATACTTGGGTTATAAAATATCAACACACTTACTTTTCGTTCCTTTTCTAACAGCATCAACTGCAGGTTCAAGAAAATTTATTTTAATTCATAACTTCTACATAGCAATAGTTGTATGCTATAGAGATCTGGCTTATTTCATATATTATAATTCCAGCAATAGCTAAACATCGAACTCAAGACAAAATGTAACAAAAATTGCAACAGCTCTTTGCGTATCTAATTGATTTCCTAGACTCTCAACTTCATGAATAAAATTAAATCTCTCACAATTGGAGATAAACGGTATAATTTTACATAAAAGATAAAATAAGATGGTTTCAATTTCAATTCGTGAAGCTAGGTATTATCCTGAAATTAAATTGAAGTTCCCCGTACACAATGATACGTTTATATTTTCAAAGTCAAATGAAATACCCGCGAATTTGAATTAGTTTAACTTACGAGAATTAACAAATTAAATCCTTATAATTTATAATTTATGAATAGCATATTCCTCTTTTGAAGGAATAGTTAAACAATATATATTAGAGACATATTTTGAAGTAAGCTCCGTTATTATATAAGGAAAAGACTGGCGAAACAAAGATACATAATAACGATTTACTATAACATTTCAATACTTTTCTGCGTGGTCACTCAGCACATTAGGCGTTTATCTAATCAAGATCCAAGGTTTTGAACTCAAACTACAAATGGGAGCTATCAATTAAAGTTAGGTAGGATGTTATGTTCATTTTGCCTTCTTCTTTCTCAAACGTTAGTCACTCAAAGAATCCTTCAAGTGCACAAAGAAGAGTTAGAACAGATGGGGAGGATAAGCTCAGGTAAACGGCGGATAATCCATTTGTTCCCAGCATGGACATAGCTTTTATCGTGCACAATATTCTACTTAGATTGAACAAATGCATTCATTTGCTAATCATTCTTTCCTCTGATTGTTTGCCGTATATCTCACATATCACCATTGGATTCTTTAATCACATATCCCTTGCATTCAAGCAAACTCACAGTTGGCAAGACCTATAGTCTAAAGCATCACAATCAATTTACTTTTCTATCTTCCAACATACGCAATTTCTGTTAAAATTTCTTTAGTCATTGGTACCATCCACTAACTATGACATCTAAAGAAATAGATTAGTATCATGTTTCAATTATGGAAATTATCACATTTCAAAACTTACTTGAAAGTATCCTCGTAACATCAGTTTATATCATAAATTAGGTAACATTATAATTCAATTTCTCTTTTCGACAGGTCAAGAGCTCAATACGTAAAGTTAAAAGAACATATATACACATTTTCAAGATTGAAATTGATAATGCATATAAGAGAAATCATTTGCAAATGTAAGTTAAAAGTGAGATGAAACGTCATTTATTTTACCTAGTTGATCTGCCAAAGAATACGTTCTGGTTTAAAAACTTAGGAAATGAAATTTACTCTCTCTTATAAAGTTTAGTCATTGGATAAAACTAAATTCTTCTCTCTCTCTCTCTCTTAATGTTGACTAAGTTTGCAATCGTTCTCACGGATCTTTCAAGCCATTCGATATTAGTGTTTACCGAATAAATTATAAACATCTTTTTTAAATCATCTAAGCTTTCGGATGATGAATAAAATGTTTCATATCATGACAAGATGATAATTAGAGACAATTGTTGTTTAACAGAATGTTAAGAAGTCTGAAGAATTTCTTAGTAAATTTCTTGCATCATTTCCTCGAAGAAAATGTGTTTTCTCTCTTCAATAAATACTTTGCGGTAAGAAACAGGATAAAGTTAAAGGCTTACTTGGAGTACATAACAGCATAGATTAAAAATATAGAAAATATAAAATATTTGGCAAAATTCTCATATGTATTGCAATTTAATTGTAACAAAATTCTAAGCATTCGAAATCTATCATTGTTTAAAGGATTTTATACTGATAACAATTTTTGACCAGTTTATATGTTAAAAATATACATAAAAGTGACATAATATTAGAATATATATAGGTAATAATACAATAAGTGAGACATAATATTAGAATAATTATCGTGTTTTCATTCAGTGCATTTTAGATATCCGTGATTAACTGTACAAAATAACACCTCTTATATTTCAAATAATTTTCAAAAAATAAAAACTTACCAGTAAAATAGGTATCAGATTTGTTCAAGAACATAGCGAAAAATCATTTATTTATAAATGTAAAACCACGCTACCTTTTATTTTCTTGGTACTTATCAGACATAAAAGTATAAGCAATTTGAAAAATATAACAGTGTGTGTTATTCCACATCATCACATGCTCTATACAGCAAATCAAAGTCAGTTTCAAATAAAATGCTGACATTTAACTCAATAAGCAAAAAGAAATTTTTAATTAACATAGTTAATTTACATTTGAATACAAACATGACATAAAGATGTATAAATTCAATACCTTGCAGTCAATGAAAATAGCTCACCAAAGGAAGCTTGGATGAAAGTGTTATAATAGTACATATGCAAGATACAAGTGACTTCCTGATTGTCTTTACAGACAATATCAGACATCCTCTGTGTTAGGACTTTCTTAAATCTCAGATTAGTAGCACATCGGTCGATCGTTATCTGATCCCAGTCATGCTCTAAAGGGACAGAACCACAGAAAGAAGGCCATAGGTATTTACTCATGATGCTGCAATCTTGGCAATTTCGTTCAGTTTGTGACTAACCATTATATCCTGGAACAAAGCTTCCAGGTTCCTGGCAAGAAATGGAAGTACATGGGGGCACAAATGTCATCAAAATACCATGAGATGCCATTGTCCACGAACCACTACAAAGAATAATGACTTTCAAAAGGATATAATTGTTGTTTTGGTGCGTGACCCACAGGTTGTACCGCTGTCAGAACCCCTCACAACCGGACACGGAGATGGTCATTTGACCTAGAGCAAAGCAGAATCGACGATGCACATCACGTGGAGACTCAGAGCTCTTCACTTTCCTCAGGCTTGCGGTATGAAAGAAGAAATCGTAAAATGCATCGGGATCTCAATTCGTGGCCATGAGGCGTCTCGCACAGGTTGGTTTCCACAACCACTTGAATTCTTGGCTCCGCGTATATAAGAATCGGGTCGTCATTGGATATGTAGGTGCCTAAAAGTATTTTCTGTCCTCTTTTGGTGGTTGGTCTGCCTTCCTGAATCTGTGCGCCATATATATGTCCTAACCATTCATTCTATTCTTACCTTCGTTTGTCCTGCACGATTCTCTGATAGCATCGTCTCGTAAAGATTCAAGTGGCTTTGGTTATACAGCGTCTAACCATTCAATTCATGCGATTTTCATTCGAATGATGAGATCTCTATCAAGTCTCCAAAATGTTCAGATCGTCATTTCTGGCATTTAAAAGCATTGTTCATCTTCTGTACACGTTATTACATAGTTGAATCATTTCCAATCCTGGTTTTCTTTCATGGTTGACCTTTTTATATGTCTACTTGCCAATCGCACCGTTGACATTAATGGCATGTCTGGCGTTTTTTAAACAATACGTAGC
>BMAW01013216.1:57091-218935 GCA_019974015.1 Nephila pilipes
ATATGGTAAATATACAATAAAAGTGAACATAATATTAGAATAATTATCGTGTTTTCATTCAGTGCATTTTTAGATATCCGTGATTAACTACAAATATCAAAAATAACACCTACTTCTATATTTCAAATAATTTTTCAAGAAACAAAAACTTACCCAAGTAAATAAGGACATCAGATTTATTCAAGAACATAGCGAAAAATCATTTATTTGTTATATGTAAAACCACGCTACCTTTTATTTTCTTTTAGGTACTTATCCAGACATAAAAGACATAAGCAATTTGAAAAATATAACAAGATGTGTTATTCGCACATCAAATGTCACATGCTCATACAGCAAATCCAAAGTCAGTTTCAAATAAAATGCTGACGTTTTAACTCGAATAAGCAAAATAGAAATTTTTTAAATTAACATAGTTAATTTACATTTGAGCACAAACATGACATAAAGATGTATAAATTCAAGTACACTTACAGTCAATGAAAATAGCTCACCAAAAAGGAAGCGTTGGATGAAAGTGAAATTTAATTGACATAAAAGTACATATGCAAGATACAAGTGACTTCCTGATATTGTCTTGTTACAGACAATATCAGACATCCTTCTTGTTGTACAGGACTTTCTTAAATCTCGGATATTGTAGCACATCGGTCGATCACGTTATCTGATCCCAGTCATACTCTAAAGGGACAGAACCGCAGAAAGAAGGCCATGGAAGTATTTACTCATGATGTACGCAATCTTGGACAATTTCGTTCAGTTTGTGACTAACCATTATATCCTGGAACAAAGCTTCAGGGTTCCTGGCAAGAAATGGAAGTACATGAGGGCACAATGTCATCAAAATACCACTGAGATGCCATTGTGCCACGAACCACTACAAAGAATAATGACTTTCAAAGGATATAATTGTTGTTTGGTAAGCGTGACACTCTACAGGATTGTACCGCTGTCCAGAACCCCTCCACAACCGGACACGATGGTCATTTGACCCTAGAGCAAAGCGGGAATCGACGATGCACATCACGTGGAGCTCATCCAGAGCTCTTCACTTTCCTCAGGCTTGCGGTATGAAAAGAAGAAATCGTAAAATGCATCGGGATCTCAATTCGTGGCCATGAGGCGTCTCGCACAGGTTGGTTTCCACAACCACTTGAATTCTGTGGCTCCGCGTATAAAGAATCGGGTCGTCATTGGATATGTGAGTGCCCTAAAAAGTATTTTTCTGTCCTCTTTTTGGTGGTTGGTCTGCCCCTTCCTGAATCTGTACGCCATATATTATGTCCTAACCATTCATTCTAATTCATACTACCTTCGTTTGTCCACTGCTGCCGACATTCTCTGATAGCATCGTCGTAAAGATTCAAGTGGCTAGTTATACGGCGTCCTAACCATTCATTCGAATTCATGCGATTTTCATTCGAATGATGAGATCTCTATCAAAGTCTCCAAAATGTTCGAATCGTCATTTCTGGCATTTAAAAAGCATTGTTCATCTTCTGTACACGTTATTACATAGATTGAATCATTTCCAATCCTGGTTTTTCTTTCATAGGTTGACCTTTTTTATATGTCTACTTGCCAATCTGCCACCGTTGACATTAATGGCATGTCGTGGCGATTTTTTTCACCTAAATATTCCCAATTTTGACGTTATAGAGCTCATAAATAGTTGAGTTCTCTGTGAATTTTGACAACCAGCTAGAGTTACATTTTTCAATCTTTTCAACAGTTTCGGAATCTTAGCATTTATCGATATGATTTTGACGAAATAACAGAAATTCGCTGACGAGAGGGGGATCAAGATTTTTCTTTAGCAAGAACTCAACAGTAATTTTCCTTCAAACGGTATAGCTAATAAATATGATGGCAGCGTCCGGATAAGTATTTTTCTATATATAGAACAGTGATAAGAAGAAGTGAATATACTGAAAAAAAAGTTTTCATCACTGTAAGGTGGAAAGGGGAGGACTGACGACTGACCTACTTTATGCAGGAATGGTGTTTATACGTCTTTATAATTTAGAAGGGAAAGCCGCTCACACAAAAAACGTCACGTCAAGTGTAGAAAGAGAATAACACAGCGTTACCAAGACGAAAGGATGTTGAAACAATCGTAAGAGACCCGTCAGGTGTCAAAATGTTAAGCCGGCCAATGGTTTTCTGATTCAGAGTAATAAGGATGATAAGCTAAAGAACCGAAGGATTATGTGGTCAAACTGGCCGGAGAACCGGTCAAACTGAAAAAAAAACCTCCGGATGGGCACAGCGAAATATCTCGATTGAAAAGCGAAAAGGACTCTGAAATCAATGTTAAAAGAAGCACACTGAAATAGTGTATTGATAAACTGTTCAAAACAACGAGGCACCAGGGTGTCGAGAGAGAACTGTTCATTTATAAATGCATAATAGTAGGAATGTGTATGTCATCAGGTCAGTGAGTGCTTTTATATTTCTTGTGTGTGAGAGCTGTTATTAATACTCTTTAATTGGCTAAATTATTTGACAAATTTTAACATTCTCTAGTGTTTATTCTTGTGAGGGAACATTTTTATTTTGTTTTTAGATCATAGTAAAATATTGTTGGATGCATCGGTTTTTAAAATACGCTCATAGCTATAAAAATTTGCGCCCCAAGGAAGAGTTGTCAGAATAAAACGAAATTTTACATACGTAAGTATAACGTTGATGTAAGTAAGTGATGGCAAAATCAAAGCAAAATGATCATTTATTGTAGGAAAAATACAAATGAATGGATGTTTCAGTACCCTGTCTATTGAGTCACCTCTAGCATGAATGCATGTGATACTGTTGGGCATTTAGGCATATAAGACCCATATGATGTCTTGCGACATGTCGTTCCACAGTTGCTGCATACGCGCCTTTAACTCGACCAAACTCGTAGACTATCCAACTTGCCGTCCTAAATGATCCCAGATATGCTCAATCGGTGACAAATCTGGGGACCGAGCAGATCAGGGAAGCCATGAGTGGCAACACATGTGACTGGAAATGTCACGAACGTACCGCTAGACTGTCATGGTGCTGTGGATCCATAATAGGAATGACTGTGTGTCGTATGCGGTGGTACCCCATACCATCACACCAGTTGTGGGAGCGGTGAGCCGCTGTACAACGAAGCCAAGATTAAGACATCACGGGACCTCCACACATGTACATGATTGTCATCAATGCTCAAATTGAGCCTGGATTCGCAACTAAAGTCGACCTGATTCCATTCGGTTGCAATCCATTCCCTTCGAGCGCGACACCACTCCAAACGGAGGCGATCGTGAGTGGGTGTCTCAATGACAGTACATGTAATGGAAGCTGTGATATCAACTGTCTGTTAGGGGATGGTTCGGACTGACACAGAAGCCCGTAGTGGAGGTGCTACCTGTGTATGGATAGTGAATAATGAGACAATTGGTGCTATGAGTGTGTGTCGCAAGATGTGACGGTCTTCACAATTACTGGTCTGTCGAGGGCGTCCTGAGGCTAGTAGCCGTGTAGCAGATATCTCTCTAGTTCACTGGTCCCAACACCTCCTTACAATAAAGTCAGAGTGGCCTAGAAGGCGATTACTCTCAGAGCTGAACCCCCGGTTTCTCTCACCCATATGATTCTTCCTCTTTCAAGCTAGTAAAATTTAAAGTACCATATAAAAATTCTAGATTGCTTAAGGAATCCCTATCCAAAATTTTTGTAAAAAAAATGTTAGGGTTATCAAACTTACAAATCGAGAAGCCCCTTAAATTCGGTAAAAATTCCCCGTGAAGTGCAATTCATTGTCTCTCATAATATATTTAATGCATATATATTCTTAAAATAATATTCGAGCTAGTCTAGAGTTATTAAACAATCAATAAATTCTTAAAATTGAAGTAAGTTCTTTCTGATATGCAAAGAAATATATCACAATAATTAAAATCTAAAATGTTTATCTGGTGGGGGGTCAAAGTTTTAATAACAATAGAAAATGAGGAAATAAATAATAACACTAATGATAGTATATGCAATAAAAAATGTTAAAGTATAAGATCCAATATGCAATGATATCACATATTCAAAATATTCCCATTAATTTCGATAATTAACAAGTATTTCGAAAAATAACATTTCGCAAATAACATTTATTTTGAATGTTATTTGGCTTGTACTATAAATAAGAATGGAATAAATACAATTGAGAAATATTTATTTTACTTTAGAACAGAAATGTAATCTCTTCAAAAGGTCTGTAAAATCAAATGTCCAAGTAATAGATAGTTACAATGAGAAATAAAATTAAAATGTTATTTGAAATATCTTATTTATATGCTTTGAAAATGGGATGCCAATTAAATATTTGGGGGCTATTTATTTTTTCCTTTTACAGCGTTATCATTACGCCCAAAAAGGAAGCTTTTTTAAAGAAATTCTTATTTTTTAAATGCATTTCTTATCATTCTCTAACAAACATTGTACTATATTAGTATACATATTTTTTTAGTATTTTCAATTTCATTATATTTTAGCTTCTAAGCAAATAAAAATGAAAACTCTCTGGGACAATTTAAAGCTAATTTTCAAAATAAGATAAACTTTTCTTAAATTTGAAATTTCGCGAAACACAATAATATTGACTAATGCATCAAAGGAAAACAAAGTTTAGTTAAGAAAGCACTACACAGTTATTTTATACTATATTCTTTTTATAAGCAATTTGTACGTTTCTAGAACTTTTTAAATTACAAGCATTGATTAACTTTTCAAATGAATATAAATTCTTCCATTTAAGGATTTCTTCCCATTGTTTTAGAAGAAAATAGCATCTCATTTTTTGGTGTTTTTTCTATGCATGTTTTCATATTACAATTATTAATTAACACTGTCAGTTAAGCTTAAATCAAATGAAATATATGTTAATCAATCTTCCTTTATTTACAGTTTAAAGTTATTGCCTTTTGCTTTAGTTTGTGTCTTACTTATTCAAAAAATAAAACTGTTTTAAATATACTTAAACTATTTAAAACCTATTATTATTACTGTTATAAAACTTTTTACCACTTCAATTTAAAAATTATTGCATGAAACTCTACGAAGAGATATGCAAAGTACACTTCAGAACTTACTAACTATAATAATTTTAAGGAGAAAGGTAATTTCTTTCGTTTGTTCTAAAAAATGCAAAAATATCCCAACTTGTTCCACTCCTGTGCGATGAAAATACTTATTTTCCTTTAATCAAAGAGTTAATTTCGAATATAAGTAGTATTTGTCATAATTTGATCACAAAACGATTTTTTTTTTCTGTGGGATCGGATGACACATATACACTGCTAATACCAGGAAGGAATGATCAGACGAACATCAAAATCAAATGAAAGGTAGATGAAGTTGGGATATGCAAATAATTAGTATTTTAACGCATTTAGACGACTCAAAAGGGAGAAACGACATCTGAAGCACTGCATGAAAGAAAAGTTGTGTAGTGGATTTCTCATTCGGAAAGCTCATTGAAAGGTTGAAGTTTGCTCAGAGTATCGTGTTATGCCTCGAATAAGAAGAAGAAATGCTTACCATCGAGTATCGGAATTCACTAGAGGCAGGATCGTAGCCCATCGAGAGAGCGATTTATCGATCCGTGATATTACCCGTCACACTGGTCGAAATCTAAGCACTATCATGCGAAAATGGAATCAATGGGTTGCTGCGGGTAGTATAGATTGGCATGCATGATCTCCACACCCTCTAATGACTAACGCCCTAGAGGACAGACATATTGTGAGGTTGGCCCTTTCAAACCATGCATCCACACCACAGAAGTCAGTCATTAGTCAGAAATGGACATGTTTGCAGCCCAAACAGTGCAGTGACGTTTGCTGTAACGTGGACTGTCAGCA
Organism: Nephila pilipes; assembly: GCA_019974015.1. Classification (NCBI taxonomy): domain Eukaryota; kingdom Metazoa; phylum Arthropoda; class Arachnida; order Araneae; family Nephilidae; genus Nephila; species Nephila pilipes. The sequence continues at coordinate 62,977 of BMAW01013216.1, forward strand.
CGATGACTATTATTTCAGTTTCCCTTGACAATGAAGCACAGAGAGAGACGGCGACTTTGGTGCGCCGAACGAACGAGAACTGGACACTGGAGTGGCACAATGTCGTCTTTTCAAATGAGTCTCAGTTCTGGGTGTAGTGTTCTGATGGACGTATACGTGTCTGGTGGCTCGGAGGAAACCGCTCGTCGCTTGCTTGAATTCGATATCGGCACAAGGGCCTTGCACTTGGTGTGAGGGTTCGGGCAGCCATTGGGTACGAAACCCGCACATCTCTAATTAGGGTCGACGGTAATTTGAACACAGATCGGTACATTTCTGACATTTTACATCCAGTAGTTGTGCCCTGTCTTAGAGGCCTGTCAAATGCCATCTTTAAACAAGATCGTGTTCTGACCTTTCTCGATACACGGGGTGTTTGAGTGTTGTCCTACCCTGCACGATCTCCAGAGTTGTCATCCATTGAAAATATTTGCTCATGGGTTGCTGAGAGACTGGCCTCCACCCTCTCCAGGTAATACGGTTGATGAAATGTGGCATAGACTTAAAGCAGCATGGAATGAGTTGCCGTTTCTGTTATTCAAGCCCAACTCCAAACTCTATGTCTAACTGGGTAAAGGGCGTTTTAGCTACTAGAGGTGGCTGCTATTTCTACTAATTTCGTATCCCTGTAAGCTCCCAGACTGCTTACAAATTTAATCATTTTGTCTTCATGCCATTCTGTTTACATACAATAAATATCTTTTTTGTATTTGTATTCCTCCATGCTGTTGCAATTTTAATGGCCAGCAGTGTATCATTGAAATTCCTCCTTGCTTTTACACAAATAATCTTAAACGTCTTTTTAGAAAGCATAATTATACTATTCACGTAGTTTTCCTTTAAATGCATTATCGAAAATTTAACCAAACTCCTAAGAGAAGCTGTAAAGCGATATTAATTAAACAGATGCATTTTCAAGTAATATAGATGAAAATATTCATGAACGAAAGGAAATTATCATTCCTTATGTAATATAAGTTTATAATATAATCAATTCATTGTTATTTGTTATATGTATCTTACTTTAATTATTTCAATGACATAGTTTATTTTTCAGCGTAACTTTACAAAATTGATGTGCTACTAGATATATTCTATCCAAAGCATTCGAAATTGCATCCCAATTTTTTTTTTTTAATTTAAAAAGGAGTCTACAGTTAACAGAGATATCATATTTTTTATTTATCTTTTGCAAATCAAATTTTCATAGTCTTTTTACAGCAAAAATTTCCTTTAATTCCTTCAATTGATTCAACAACAATAATTCAATTGATTTCATCAACTACCATTTTTTATTTAAAAGTTCATAAAATCCAGACAGACTAAAAAAAATTTCAAGCAAAATCATAATTTAATTTTAAAATATTTTGAAGGGTGTCATCTGTTTTTCATCCTAATCTTCTTTTCAATTACTTAGTGTTGTCTCGTTCAAATTAAAGAGAAAGAGAAACTTCTCATACAAATTTAAAACAAGAAAATTACTTTCGGAAAAAGATTGCTATAACAGGCGTTATAAAAAAAATGTAAGGAATAGATAAAGTTAATGTATCATAAGTTGCTTTCAAAGCATATACATAAAAGAATACTATTAGATACAAAATAGTCTTTCATCGAGGTTTTTTTTTTAAATTATTCTAATCTGTCTCGCAATTAATTATCTTGCAATTTGCATTGAGTTTTAATTTTGGCTGCCACCTTAAAATTAATAAGAGTTTAATTGGATACATTTATAGTAAGATTTATTCATATTAATTAATGGTCTGAAAAGAGAGGAAAGTACGTGTATCAATATAAGGATACGCTAAACCATTTATGGCTTCAGTATCGTTCCACTTATAGTTATTTGGGGAACTTCTTTTACGAAAAATAATTAATTTTTATGCACTTCAAAAGGATTTATTAAATAATCTTCAAAATAACGCTTTTAGAAAATAAAATAAAATTAACTGTCACTATTAGCACCAATTCAAATATATTTTAGTTTTTTTTTAATACTATCTCTCTCTCTCACTCACTCACTCTCTCTCTCTTATCGAGTATATTTTTTATTATTTAATAGGCTCAATCAATTTATCATCTACCCGAAAAACTTCTGTAAAATCTTCATTATGAAATAAATGTGCACAAATTGAAAAAAAAATGAAGCTACATATAAAATCGGCAAATTATTTTCTGAAGTAAATGACGTATTTTATTTATTGGCAATTCGCCATAGTAAAATTCATTAAATTATATTTTTTAAACAAATTAAATTTTCCAAATTTCTTCGGTTACTGTAATGGAAAAATTTGCTTTAGAACAGAATTTTTATTCATTTGATATCTTTTAGAAACAATTTGATAAGCAAATTCAAACACGAAACAATTAATCATCGGGATGTAGATAATACCGGTTGTCAATTAATTAATATCGGGCTTTTCTTACTTTCTGACTTTTGACATTTTTTTTTACTTTTGAATATTTTTTTTGAGTACATACAGGAAAGATCCACTTTCAGAATATTGAATCCAACGTTGGTTATAACTGTTTCAAGAAACGACGTCTTATACCGAAATGGGGTGGGAAGACCGAGCACCTCATAAGGAAATGGCGATCGCGTTCAGGAAATGCTTCTTCAGAAATCTATCTGACAAGCAGCTTCACAGTTAGGAATACCACGCCCGACGTTTCAGAAGATTCTGCTTAACAGTCTTCGTCTCCATGCTTACAAAATGGGAAGTGTTTAAGATTTACAGTTACGATACATCGTGTCGTTTTAAGTTTGTTCAACACGTTTTCGCTGAAACTGAAGATGATGAAATTCCCCTTCGGAACTGGTTCTTCAATGAAGAATCCATTTATCACATATACGGGAAGGTGAATAGGCATGATTGTAGAATATGGGACTCACAGAGAGTCTTCGCAAATTCACATATGTAGTGGAAAGTGGTAGTATGAAGGTTAATGTTTGGTACGCTTTATCGTGCTCTGTTATGATCAAGACATTTTTTCTTTATCAAGAAAGAAAGAAATTTTGTGAGTTACCTGAACAGTTATATGGGGCAAGTGTATACAGATCTCCAGTTGCAATGCAGTTCAGCCAAGTTTGATAGTCCAGCACCACGTTGGGGAAGAACTGTTCTTCTTTTCATGGCTTTTCAACAAATAGTGTGGACGAGATGGATCGATTCCATATCAATATTACACTGTTGCACTTTTCATAAGGGGAATATCAAGGACAATGTCTACAAAACCCTTACATCTTCACAGCATGAACTGAAATGCAAAATAGGAGGCGGTATCCAAAATGTTATACTTCAAATGTTGAAGAATATTTGGCGAGAACTTGAATTCCGTCTCGATGTAATACGTACCACGAAAGCTGTCATTACAAAACTAACTTTGTGTTCATAATTTCTTCTTAACTTTTTGATAAAATTTTAATCTTAATTATTTGATTATAATCGTTAATTTGACTAATAACGTTTTGAAATGTAACTGAACATCGTATTATTAAAAAAAACACCTTTCTCAGGTATACTTTACGAATATGTAAAAACTTTTTGACGTGTTCTTCATTCAGAAATTATGAAATAAGGAAACATAATTTGTGTGAGAACACTCTGAATATTTGAATATCCATTAATGATGTATGAAAATATCGGATTTCAAAATTGTTTCACCGATCCTAGTTCCTTCCTCAAATTAATTTGAAACGAAAGTAGATATTACTCATTAAAGAAATTTCCTCTTTTTGTTAACAAAAAGAAATCCATGCAAATAAAATATGAGAAGCTAATTGGTGCATATTATTCAGATATAAATAAATAATATATCCCCGATCCCTATATACAGTAATTCAATCTGAAACTAAAAATTTTACACGTATTTTATTTTTATTTTTTATTTTTACCTTTTTTGCATGTATTCTTCTATTTTTTCTTCTTATTTAAATATCCCTGAAACAATTTATGTCTGTTTTTGACTCAGTTTTAACAACCTCCGTTTCGATAACAAAAGTTCAGACTGTCGCCATAGCAATTTCACGAGCTTTCGTAACCAATTCATTACCTGGTTCTGCACTTAATTAGTATGGACATAGCTTCAACGTCGACGCAATTCTCTATTTTCATTGCCTTGGGACTTAACGACTCTTTTAATAGATTTATTCCATCTCTTTCTACTAGGCTAATGCCTTAATTTATAAGGATTTATCTTTCCAAAAATGCATTTAAGTCAACTATTGCTAGGAAATAGTTTACTTTCACCGCACCTTTAGCGAAACGACTCCTAAATATTTCACGAAGATTTCAAAAGGAACCGTACTTCCCTATTAGGCCATCCGGATTATAAAACCAAATATTTTATTGTACATTGATTTCTAGTTATCTAAATCGATATTATATTAATTTTATACTTCTTGCTACATATCCATATGCATGTATGTATGTATGTATGTATATATATAAATATATATATATATATATATATATATATATATATATATATATATATTATTCATATTTAATTATAAACGAAAAACATCATACAGTATCGAAAATTCCAAAAGAAAGAACATTAAGTGAAAAAACGACAACTGCAAATTTATCAAAGATTCTTATTGACGAAACAAAAATTTGAAGAAACTGTTAAGCTGGATTATTCTAAAATTATATGCCAAACTATTCCAACAACAAAATATGAAAACCAAAAATATAATTGAAAAATGATAATGGGCGAAATCAAATTCATTATAAAAGAATTTATAAAAAAAAAATACAACAAAGCAATTAAAGGGAATCCATAATAACAAAAATTTGTGTGTGTGTGTGAAAGTTTTGATTTGCTCATGCATAGTTTCATTTAAGCATTATATATTATTATACATATAACGTAAGCATTTATATTACACATTATATTTTTATTATACTACACGTGTGTGTGTGTGTGTGCGTGCATGCGCGCGCGTACTTTAAACCCACTCTCTTCATCACTCTTTCAAAATGTATAAGAAATAATCTGATAACATTAGCTGAATCAAAATATTGCATTTGAGTTCACCAATTAACTTCTATTTTCGAAAATTAAACGTAGTTTCCTTACAGCAATAAATTTACGTTAAACTTCCAAACTGGAAAATAAAATTAAAAAGTCCTATCGCCTTTATAGGTCATGCTGTTTAAAATTCTATTTTTTCGGGTTCTGTGATTTTGATACATACAACTGGTATATATATATATATATATAGGCACCAGCTAATACCTACCCGCTTCGCTGTGCAGGCGATAATATTATATTTTGGAACTATACGTAAAATATGAAGAAAATTTTCACTTTTTAAGCGATAATGATAATTTAAATTTAAAATTTTAAGAAATTGATTATCTGTAATAATGGTTATCCACGACTTTCAAATATATGAGAAAAGTATTTAATTGCAAATAGTTTATCAATGAATGGATAAGTTAGTCAGTAAATCTGTCATTACACAGATTTCCGCATCACCCTTGAGGTATTGTGTAGTGTGATTCGTTCCAATTTTTTTACATGGCGGGTCTCCAGTAGGCCTAAGCCATGTAAAAATTGCCAACATAAAAATAAAAATACTTTTTATATGTTTTTCTTATTTTTTAAACTTATTGAATCAATTTGTGTGTGTGTGTTACATTTATATTGTCTTTATTTTTATGCATGGCAATTTTTTGAGAGTGACAACTACATTTTTACTTTTTATTATATCAATTTATTTATCTTAATTATTACATTCATTTTTATTTTACCTTATTGAGATTTTAGAAATAGTTAAATACAAGAAAAATATGAAATAATATCCCTACATTTCCAAAACTTTTCTGTAGACAACATTCTTCGATCGTTTTTCTGTTTGAAGGATGATTAGATTTCCACGTGAACTAACTCTTGAACATGACACGTAAAATTGACCATGGGAAAAACTGTCACTTCGTAAATCTACACCAGCCAATTTTAAACTCTGCGCTTATGCTTTATCAATAGTCATCGCAAAGCAAAGTCTAACTGGAAACTGCAAACGCTTAAATTCAAAATGATAATCTGATGGAATTAGTATATTCTTGGAATGAATACATTTTCACCGTCATAATTTCCTGTAAAAATAGTCGCTTCTATAGCGTTTTTCCTTAGAGTTTTCACTTTGAGTCTGGTGCCATTACATAATTTTGGAGGATGTAAATTACGCAACAACATTATTGGAGTATAAATAAATTCGTTAATTTTATCTGCTGATTCATTTGTTGGAGTCAGAATTGCTCTTTCTTTCAATCACGATAATCTATCTACTGTGGCATATTCAATATTTGATTATATTCTATCAGTCAAAGTATCTTATCGAATTATCTGAAGTAAAAGAAATGTTAAACTTATAAGACATTTATAAAGAGCATCTATAATGATTAATATAAAAAAAAACTTATCACGACAAAATTTCTTTAACTTTTTTTAAGAATATCAGAAAGAAAATATTTTGAAAATATAGTAATATCAATGTATGTAAAAGAAAATATTTTTCAAATATAATTAGGAATATTTAACCAAACGAAAATACTTTTAAAAATTATTAGTAAAAATTTTTCAATAACAAAATAAATATAGATAAAGAAATATTTTGCAAGGAGAAAAAAGCTTAAAATATGCTAATAAATACTGAGCACCTAACAGAAAAATAAAAATCAAAAAATTGAAGAGAAGTTTAGTAAAATCAGCTAAATAATAAGAAAGTGAACACAAAAGTATCATCCACGCATAATTCCTATTACACAAAACATGATGAAGAAAAAAATGGCGATATTTCTGTAATAAGTTCTTTCTGTTAAATTCATCAATCATAAATTTTGATAGATTTTTATATGCGACAAAGGAAGAATACATAATTTTCTCTCAAACCCAATGTAGGCGATGCAAGTTAAAATATTATATATTTATAATGGAAATTGAAGATATTAATTTGATGTAGAAGAAATCGGAATCTATTCATTATATCCCGAGATTAGTACTTTTTTGGCAATGATTTTTTTTTTATTTCAAATTTCACAATGAAAGGTCATTGAAATGCTTTGACTAGGCGGTGGAAGATATTTGGTGATAAATAGCTAAATATAGGAATTTCGGGGCTCAACATTTACATTATATATGACAAACCTACAATACATCCTACTCAGCGGATTGTCTTGCGTGTGCGCTACTCCGTAAGAAGTCGCCATTTTAGTATTTTTCAAACTCCCGCTAAGTTTTGGAGCTAAACTACACTTTCACCAATCGTGGGATTCCAAAAACTCATTTATTTATATCACTAAAACTATACGTTTCCTATTTTCGACATGCACGAAATTTCGTATAAAGAGCCTCTTCTCCAAAATCTTGCCAAGCATCCATCAGCGCTTCAAAATTAAATTATTTGGTATTTTTCCATTTCGCACGCGTAAATCTCTCCAAGTAAATTTAATTGGTGACAATACATAGTATACATATAAAAAAATATATTCCGTTTGACGTCGGTCATATCATTTTTGGCGATAAAGTCGCCAAAAATTACTTAATCGATGGATAAGAGTAGATTAACGGATATATAACGGATGAAAATTACATTTTGGATAAGATTTCTGTAAAATCCGTTCTTAGTGAGTGTCTACATCGTGAAATGAGTAACTATGCTACATTTCAAGTCATTCGATTGTACAGTCTTAGAGATCTCGTGATGAGTCGGCCAGTGGTATTTCGCTTATATATATATAATAGCTGATACCCGCCCGCTTCGCTGGGCAGACGATAATATTATATTTTGGAGCCTATACGTAAAATATCAAGAAAATTTTCAATTTTTAAACAATAATAATAATCTAAGTTAAAAAATTTAAGAAATTGATTGATTGTCTGTCATAATGGTTATCTACGAATTTCAAATATGTAAGAAAAATAAAATGTTTTGGTAAAAAGTCACCCCATATTTATATAATATGGATAAATTCATTCCACCGTATACGTGCTAAACCTAGTATTGCCAAAGATACAACCTTTTGTCAGAAGATTCATCATGTGCTTAACTTTCAAATGAAATACCCTCGCTATGACATCTTGTCTATCATAAGATTTTTGTCCTTGCCTCAAGAGATTTTTGATTTCTGACCATTTAGGATTGCAAGTGACTGCAATCCTAAAAAAAAGTCGTGCAAGTCGGGACGTCTAGAATGTCTTACTTAAGTCATAGCGTCTTCAGTTCGTTCATGCATGTAACGCGGTTCTCCAGTAAACGAACATTGCCTTGCGTGTGCGCTACTCCGTAAGAAGTCGCCATTTTAGTACTTTTCAAAATACCGCTACCCATGAATTTCCCACTGTTAGATAGAACTTTTCTTTGAACATGATTATTACATTCCCCACATTATCGTCGTCATTTGCAATTATCACATAATTGGCCATTGGAATTTTTAGCATACAAATTAGATATATCTCACAGTTAAGAATTTTCTGTTTCGGTTAAACATAAGTCTTCTTTTTTAGGATTAATTGATTTTGATCATTGATGACAGACCTCATAATTTTGGAACTCGACCAAGTGACAAGGGCGACACCTGAGCTGGCAACTCCCTCTCCAAATTTCCACATCATACTAATAGAAGGATTTGGAAACTCGACTAAATTTAACGAGTATCACACCCGCTATACAACGGGTCACAGGTGACGATAGGATTCAAACTTACGAATTAGCAAAAACATAATTGCCCGCGAAAATGACCACTATGCTACCGTGGGCACATTAGAATGCATTCAAATAGAATAAAACAATTGAACCGTTTTGATAATTTAATAGATGGGTGCAAAAACAACATAGCAAAGAGGTCGATTTATCGTCTAAAGGGATAATAGCCTTTGTTACTCTATAATTCAATAAAAAACATTGAATCAATCAAAAGGTCGATAAAAAAAAAACTGCGTCGAACTAGTCTCTGTCCACAAAAACGCTCTTCAGGATTATTTCTGCAATTTTTTTTTTCTTTGTCTTTAAGCGTATCATGAAATAAGAAATAAGTTTTCATTGCTTGCATTGAGGTTTGAACTTAGGTTAAGTGTATCTCTAGTCCATTTTACGAATGCTCATTAACTTGTGCATCCTAAGAAAGCATAGTTGGGAAATTATTTAAAAATTAAGTCTCCTCGACCCCAGCTATATAAATAATTCTATTTCACAAATTATTCTCAATGCGATTTGTTCATAAAACACAATTTTTTTTTTCCTATTGAAATTTATCGTGAATCAAATATATAGAATGAATTTAATAATAAGAATTTGAATGTCATATACCTTATTGAGATGTTAAATACCTTTTAAGTTTCATTGTCATTTTCATTAAATTGAATTTTTTGCAGTGGTAGCGAAAATCGAGGTCACTTTTTGAGTTTTTTAATTTTTTCAACTTCGCATGCTTATAATAGTTTCATGTAAATCAATTTTTTTATATATATTATTAAAAGCATTTTATGCCATAAATAGAAACAAAAAAGAATTTCACAAAAACATAATATTCAAAAAATTAATTTGAAACTTTGAGAAAGTTACATCAAAGGCAATATATAGTATTACATTCAAAATTAAGTACAGCAATAATTGAATTCCTTTAACATTAAACCATTGTTTACATTTTTTTTTTTTTTTTTTTTTGTTGATTGGCGAGGAAGTGAATTATGTTGAATTGTGCATGAAGCATTATTGGGAAATAAACCACTAATAGAAGGTAGCAATTTTAGTTCCAGAATTTTATCAAATATTTTTTTACAATAAGCAAGGTTTAAATAACCAATACTCGGCCTACATCTACTGCTGACATACATGTCCACATCATTATCCTAGCAGTATGCTTGATACGACTCAATACCATCTGGATAATACCAACTATTCCAGTATTCTACATTGCACATGAAGTTTATGGTGCAAAAGCCAAATCTGGTTATTCTGTGCCAACTAATGTGTCCTGTAATCTAGACATTAGAAAAATTGGTTGACAAGGAGAGTCGAAAATAGAGAAGGATCGCTAAGGTAAGTGAGTGAATGTAAAGGTTATTGGTGCAAGAACCAGATATGGCTATGCTGCACCAAACTAGATTTAACTGTGAAAAAAAGATTGACAGAAAGATTATAGTTGAAAAAAAGACAAAAATTGGTTGACAAGAAGGAGTGTCAAAATAGAGAAGAATCGTTAGGGTAACATGGAGGTGCATCACCCATAGGATGGTTAAGGTATCATGGGGGAGTTTCATTCATTTTCACCGAATACAGTTAGCCCCATTGGAAAGAAAAGGTTAGTGGAGTATCTCAGGGTCATGATGCCTTTACTTAACTAAAGAAAGCCCATGAGGGGTACAATAGATTGTTACAACCCAGAATTGAACATGTTTTTTACCATAATTTCCAAAAAAGGGAATACAGTGAATCCGTTATTTTTTATGAGTGCTCAACCTTTTCTTGTTTTCATTTAGTTATAATTTATATAATGAGAACTATAATTTGTATTATTGTAATTTAAATGCAAATACCATTCTAAAAAATTACCAAAACAAATTAGTTTATATTGCACATGTAACTACTATTTGCAGAGCAATCAGATTGAAGTATGGTAATCATATTTCAGAAAGTAAATTTCAATATGTACATTAAAACCTGTAATTTAATTATTTTTGAGAAAAATGATTTTGACTGCAATCTATAAATTTTGCAATCTGATTTTTACGTAAAATTATTCCAATTTGTTTCTTTTCAGGATGGAGCTTTCTAAATCTTAAAACTTTTTTTGTTCTTATTCAAAAATTAAATTTCTACAAATTAAAATTAAATAAATTGCATGAAAAAGTTTATTTTCTACAAGCATGCAAAATTAAAAACTTAAAAAGTTTTAAAGAGTCCACAATTTTGATCGGTATTGTAATTAGAATTATAATGCTGTTTTGAAATCTGACAAGCATAGAGTTAAAAGCAATAACTTGAATATCTTATTAAAATTTAAAATATAAAATTTAAGTCAAGTTTTCTTCCATTAAATTGTTAAACCAAAGAAGTCCAAAAAACCTCTGGATGTTTTCATCATTATTTTCTTATCTACAAATTAAAATTTATACAACAATTATCTCTCTTAAAAACTCCCAGTTTCTAAGAGAGAAATATCTAGTTCAATCGCAAACCAAGTTTCTACTGATATTATTTTCTTTGGCTTTACTAAGAACATATTTCTTATATAGTTCAATATGTTTAAAGCTCAAGATCAGAATTCTATCCATTGGCATTGAAAGATGCTTTTAAATAAACGTATGGTTAAATATCCAGAATAGGTGTATATAAGAAGTGATTCTCAATCTGATGGTCAAATTTTCTGTTGCTTTGTGATTTAGGATACCTTTTAACAACTGAAAAAATGCCTCGCCGCATAATTTGATCTCATTACAAGCAACTGTCAGAGTTTGAAAGAGGTCATAACATTGGATTGAAAAAGGCAGGTCAGGCAAATTCAGCAACTTCATTTGATTCTGATGTGTGGGACACTACAAGGTGGTGAAACATTCCACATAATCTAAGAAGCTTTTTAAATAAATTATTCACATATTTTCCAACCATTCATTATCTGTTCATATTTTATCCATTGAATTTGCACTTGAAATCTAACTGGTTTCATTATCAATCTTGATAAATAGATTTTCTAAAAATATCATCAGTGAATGTAAGAACCAACAAGAAATGTAAGATTAACAGAACCAAAGCAATCAGAGAAGAATCTGAAGTACATTTAATATTATCCACATTTAGTACCTCTCATGATGAAAAAAAATGCTAAAGATTCTGAAGTAACATAGTTCTTCATTTTCATAAATTTAAAACTTTTTAGAAATTTTAAATATGTATATATAATTATATGCTCTATAACAAAAAAAAAATGACATACCAAGGAGTAGCCCGATTATAATGAAATTTCTTTTGCAAAGACATTCAAACCGTACATGCAAATGATTAAAATTTGGTGTCCAATGCATGAATAGAGGCAGCTATAGCGCATCAGAACTGCGCACTCAGCAGGTGTATATAAGATGCGATTCTCAATATGATGGTCAAATTTTCTGTTGCATTGCTATTTAGGATACCTTTAAACTGATGGCCTGCCTCAGAGTAGGCCTTTGATAATTTAATTTAATTTAAATGCCACATCAACAGAGAAAGATAAACTCTAATATTTTAAAATCTAATTTTATTTACATAATGTACATAGTTTACAGGACAAAATTAATATCATCACTGTATCAGCCAAAGGCTATAGTATCATAGTTACGGTCTAATACAATCACAGCCAAACATCCAAGTATCCAAGTAGCCAGCAAGCCAATCAGCCAAGGACTCTTACACCATCCGCCAAGCATCCAAGAAGCAAGCAGCCAGCCAGTCCTTCAATCTAATAAGATCTCCTTTATATATGTTCCGGAATTTGCATTCGACACCGTCAACTCGACAGTTAAGAATCGGCATCCAATGAAAAATGACTTTATATGATGTAACTGAAAATTACCATCGAATGCAAATTCCGATTCCATCGCCAGATGCGTGAGATGACGTCATATCGGAAAAAGTAATTCCACGCGATTACCGCGATATGACAACATAAACGACTGAAAAAATGCCTCGCCACAGGATTCGAGCTCATTACGAGCAACTGTCATGAGTCTGAAAGAGGTCGTATCATTGGATTGAAAAAGGCAGGTCAGGCAAATCAGAGAATTGCTCGTCATATGGGTCGAAGAGATGGGGTGATTAGAAGATGATGGCAAGTTCAGTTAAGTTTAGTTTTTATTAACATCGCACTAGAAGCAACATGAAGGGTATTGGAGACAGACCTCGTAATTCAAGTGACGAGGACGATACCTGAGCCGGCACCCCCCTCCTAACTTCCACACTACACCAACGGGAGGAGGACTTTGGGCCCCGACAGATTTGATGTGCATCAGCCCCGGCTACACAGTGGGTCTTTAGCAGCCAATTATCGAACCCGTGACTGAACGAAAACCGCCAGCCACGAATCCGAAAACATGACCACTGGGCTACAGAGGCCAAGAATGGGTGGACAATGGCAGATTTCAGAGTTGTGATGGTAGCGGTTGACCTAGAGCCCCAGCAGATCGGGAGGAAAGAGTAACTGTCAGATCAGCTGTCACAGCGCCTGATTCATCATTATCAACCACCAGACATGTGACCCGCACAAGAGTGTCCGCCATGATCATCCATAGATGCCAGATAGAGCAAAATCTACACTCGTAACGACCGCTAAGCCATCTGAAACTCACGCCTGTACACTGTCGAACCAGATTACAGTGCTGCTTGACTCAATCAGGTCGGAATGAGGCTGACTAGAGACATATAGTGTTTAGTGACAAATCCCGCTTTCAACTGTGTCCTGATGATCATCAAAATGTGTCTGGAGACGCCCAGGACAGCGTGCTGATTCTGCTTTAACTACTGCATGCCACACAGGCCCTCAACCAGGAGTTACGGTCTGTGGTGCCATTTTCCTTGATACCTGGATTCCTTTGGTCGTCATTAGAAACACACGCACAGCCGTACGTTGACGACATTCTGAGACCGGTTTTGCAACCATCCCTTTTGCAGTACCCTGGCCTTATTTTTCAGCAAGATAATGCCAGACCACATGCGGCACTTGTTGCTTTGAGCTGTCTTACAGCTAGTCAAATACTTCTTTGGCCAGCTAGATCTGTCTCAAATCGAGCATGTCTGGGATATGATGGTAAGGCGACTGCTTCTACCATAGAATGTTGATGACCTAGCCCGACAATTAGAGCAAATTTGGCAAGAAATACCGTAGGAGACCTTGAGGGAGCTTTATCACTCTATGCTACATAGTATGGCAGCTTGCATCCAGACTAGAGGGGGTTCAACACCTTATTGAGCGTTACTTTGTAACTATGTAACTCTGAAATAAATCATTCAATTTTTCTGAAATTTTAATCATTTTTTATTCAGTACATAATTTTCCTATTTGCCAATTTTTGTCTCCATCAGACAACTCCTTCTTGATGCATCACTTTTTTTTTTTTTTTTTTGGTTACAGGATGTAATTCAATAATTCATGTGAATAAAATCACAGAAGTAAATGAGAGTGTTATGCCATAAATAACACCATTTAATGTTTTACTGTAATTTCATTATTTAACAAAAATATTGATAAACTACATACAAATTGAAATAACAAATTTTATTGTGAAAGAAGAGGAATATTGATCATTGCAAATGTCATGTTTTTCTTTTCATCCTCATACTCTCAATAATTCAATTCCTAAATAATTTTAGTGAGAAGTATACATGAAACAGATAAACAGAACACTAACATGCTCAGAAAAAATGATGATAATATAATACAGAATATGATGATCACAATAAAATTCATTAATGCATTCATTTATTCAGCAAGTTCAAGTCTTTGAAACTTATCAACATCATAAAAACTGGCTTTCACTACTCTTCCTCCAAAATATCGTCCATTTAAATCCACAACAGCTAGAAAAAAATTCCAATAAAGTATTAAACAACAGCATTAACAAAACACATTTTAGTTTAAATTCTAACAAAACAATCAATAACTGAAAGCTAAATAATTTTTAAAAAATTGCAACATTTAAAAATATAACACAAATGTTAAAAAATGTTCCATTCATATGATCACAGCTAGTTGTTACCAAATTATTTCTACTTGTATTGTTTCTAACTGAGAAAGTCATTCTCATTTAATTAATTCACCCTTTAATAAATTAACTAAACTTTGAGTCAATCTTCCATCCATTAATTATATTGAAATTATCTATCCTTGTTACAAGTCAAAACAAATATTCATAGTTTTTCTTTATATACAACAAATCTTGTTAACACTGAAATCTTAAATATATATACAATTATTCATATGTTGAAATATATCATCTAGCAGGCTAACATATGGAATTTTAATCTGTTGTAACAAGTCTCTTCATTAATTTTGCCAAAATTCAAGTCAAAGAGATTGGTCGATAACTATTAGAGGATGGTTTAACTTTCTTTAACAAAAGGATGATTGTTGAAGAAGAGTTTTTAATGAGCAAAGGTCGGTTGTTAATTTGGATCGGCGTTGTAATTAATTTAAAATTAAAAGAAAGTTATGTTTCAGGTTCATCATACATAATACATATATATATAATATAAAACTATCACTTTGGTACTTTTCTAAACATTTTTACACTTCAGTCATGGCACAATCATGGGAAGTTTTAAATAATTGAATCATGAATTTATTAATGTTACACCAAAGGAGATGAGGATACATCAGGATAAGTGGCAGGTCTTGAGAGTCTCAAGTATTTAAGAACAAAATGACAGAGTTATTTCCCTGTTTGTTGCTCCAGGGAAGTTAAAGTAAGGATTATACAGATAAGGTAAAGTAAGGATTATGTGGTCATGCTGTGCCAAACAAGGTGTAACTGTGAACTAAACATTTGAATGAGCAATTTATGATAGCCAAGGTAAATTCAATGAATGAGTAAGTCACGTGAAAGAGTGATTGATTTGTAAAAGTGCAAAAGCCAGATGTGGGGCCATGTGGGGCCAAATGAAGCGAGTGAGAGCAAAGCTAGTAAAGAGTAAAACTGTGATCTAGATGTGTGAAAAAAACAGAAAAAAGGTAAAATATTGATTGACATGAAGGAGTATTGAAAAAAGAGATGGATCACTGGGATATCCTGGGGGAGGGGGGTAAACCCATGTTTACTAAAGAGAGTAAACCCCATGAAAAAAAAAAGATCACTTGGATGCCTCAAGGGCATGATGCCCATACCTACCTAAAGAAAACAAGTCCCTGAGGTCCCCTGAAAGAATCTCCAAGGGCAGAGTGCTCGGCTATACCCAAAGACACAAGGTACCCATTTTAATAGCCTCTTACGACATGCATGAGTTACAGTGCGACTATTCTTTCACACCTGGTCACCACATGGGTTAATAGATGTAGAGATCTTTAGGTATTTTTATGGAGTCTAAGTGTCCATTAGAGAATATACCTATATGCATGTACAGGGGGTGGACAAAAATATGGAAACACCTTGTAAAATGCATGTTTGAAAAGAAAGATTGATTTTAATGAAATATGTAGGTGGCGATGGCGTTTTTGACTACTAACGCCACCTATACAACTTCGTAAATGTGCTAAACAGTTCAGTTGTTGTCGGAGTACTGTTATGTGAGGTTGTCATTGCATTATGTCAGAGTTAACAGACTTCGAACGTGGGCAAATTGTTGGAGCACGTATGGTAGGTGCTTCCGTAAGCAAGGTAGCCGAGGTGTTTAGTGTTTCAAGAGGTACTGTATCGAAGATTTATTCCGCATATTTGAAAAGCGGAAAAACATCATCTGCTAAATCACAGCGCGGACGAAAGTGTGTGCTGAGTGATCGTGACAGACGATCATTAAGAGCAATTGTGACGAAATATAAGAAGACCACAGCTGCAAAAGTTACTGCTGAAATGAATGTTGTGTTACAGAACCCTGTGAGTACCAAAACAATTAGAAGGGAGCTTCATAAACAGGGAATTTCTGGCCGTGCTGCAATTGAGAAGCCACTCATCAGTGATGCTAATGCCCGTAACAGGAAAAGGTGGTGTTTAAGTCATAAAGCCTGGACTATAGGGCAGTGGAAGCGTGTAATATGGTCTGACGAGTCTTCTTTCACATTGTTTCCCACTTCTGGCCGAGTTTACGTCTGGAGAACGCCATCTCAAGCCTATAATACAGACTGCTTGTTGCCAAGAGTGAAACATGGCGGGGGTTCTGTTATGGTTTGGGCAGCCATATCGTGGTTCTCTGCTGGCCCCATGATAACTGTGTCAGGGCACATGACTGCCAAGACTTATGTGAACATTTTGGCAGATCAAGTTCATCCCATGGTACAAACCTTGTTCCCCGATGGTGATGGTGTCTTCCAAGACGACAAAGCCCCTGTTCACACAGCTCACATTGTCCAGGACTGGTTTTCTGAGCACGAGGAGGATTTGTCCCATCTCCCCTGGCCACCACAGTCACCAGACCTGAATATTATCGAACCTTTGTGGTCTACATTGGAACGGAAAGTGCGTTCTCGTTAACGGAAAGTGCGTTCCAACATCGTTATCTGAACTTGCCACCGTTTTGCAGGAAGAATGGTATAATATTCCCTTGGCACACATACAGGAACTGTATTTATCCATTCCGAGAAGACTGCAAGCTGTTTTGGATGCCAACGGGTTTCCTACACCATATTAAGCAAAGAAACATGTTTTTTAACAGGTGTTTCCATATTTTTGTCCAACCCCTGTATGTATGAAGAGCGAATATCCCTATATGTATGCATGTGTGTGTATCTATATATATAGCTCAGTGATGCAATATAATGGTATTTTCTTCATCGTGAAAAAGTTACCATTTTATGCTATTTTTATCTAGGTGATTGATTTGCAATTTTTGATAAAAGTTTGAAAATGAATGAAGAGTCGTTATTGTGGTCACAAACCTTTAGATTCAGCATATAAAAAAAAACTATAAATTTTTTAAAAAATACAAAAAACGTTACTCCTTACAATTTTTATAAGACTTCTTCTCAACATCCTTGCGGATCTCATTTGGTTTATGATAGGAAATATAAAAACTGCATTTTTTGGAACTCTGAATTTGTCAGGAGTTCTGCTTACACATCAGGTAGGAAATCACTCTATTCTCATAATAAGGATTCTCACCCAAGTGACTTAATTCCAGATGACATACCTAAATGCCAACATTCTCGGGATTCTGATTATTTAAACTTGAAATTTAGAAAATGGTCCAATAAGAGATGCAAGACTTGTGTTCTGATGGCGGAAGAGCAGTATGATCAGGATTCAATTTTTTCATTTTGTAAAACTTTTAATTGTATATTGCTGACTTGTGGTATGTGCCATTTTGGTTATGTTGGGCAGACTTCTGGCACTATCAATGTTAGAACTAATCACCATGGATCTGATACAAAACAATTTAACAGCCGTAAAAATATAGGTCGAATAGAAGTTAATTTCAATTCACATAAATTTAATATTAAAAAATACATAATTAAAATTGTACCCAATACAAAAGAAAGATTATGGTTTGAAAATTTTTACAATGGTTTTTATGTTACTGTTTTACCCTTTTAAGTTAAATGTAATATGGAATAATAAAAATGTATAGTATGAAATAAGCAAAATAACATTAATTATAATAAATTACTGAGAAAGATTCTATAAGATTAATAATCCTTATAAATTAACTAGAATTTCTAGAGGCAAACATAAGAATAGAAAAATAAAAGACTTTTTAACTATTAAAGAAAATGTTTCAATTGAGATATGACTTTGAAAAGAACTATGTCCTATGAGATAGTGTAGAAAAGAATTGTGCACAGTTAAAATTCCTTTTAGAAACAGCAATTAACATATGTCTATTTATAGGAATATTTATTAAATTTTTTACTACATAATAACAAACTAACCACACATAAAATAGACAAGTTTAACAATATTAAAAAATTCATCAGCAATTGTTTAGAATGTGATTATACCAAAAATTTATTAAATACTTATATACATCACAAATATATTAAACATCTTTGCAAATCATGATCCAATTTTCAAATTCACCACACAACACTAGGTTCACAAAGTCGGCTTGTTAATGATCTAGCCATGAAGAATTTATTTATATACTTTTACACAATTTACAAATTTTACATTCTTTGGACCATTCAACTCCTTTACCAAACAACTAATTACCAACCAACAGTATGCATCATTTTACACTTTAATACCAATCATTAGCCAAACAACAGTTTGCATCTTTTTTGAATTTATACAGTGATGACATGTTGTTTTTTGCATTTCGAGTATCTGATATCCATCTTGAAGCATTTTGTTTGTTTGAAGATTATTCTACCTTTCTACTCACATATCTGAATCTTCATTTCTTTTAATTTTTGTAAGTAATTTTTATATTTTGATTCATTGATAATTTTCAGAATTTTAAATTTTATTTTTGCAATTTTTATCACTAAATTCTTACGCATTTTTTTACCACAGAACTCTTTTGTAATTTGGATTCCTCAATTCAGCCTACCAAATTGCTAAGGGTGAAGAGATTGGTACCATCAAAATGGTTTAACCCTTCTTATTCGGTCCTCAGCCCAAAATTGCTCTTTGCTCTTGCAAGAGAGAGAGATAAAAAGAAAAAATTTTTAGAAAATTAAAGGGTGTAAAGAGAAGCAAGTACCTATCACTTATATCAAAAGCACTGCCTATTCCCAATATAGAAAACTGATTACTTTCACAAATTTCAATGATACAAATTTATAGCAATTATTGTCCTTTTAATATTTTTTATCATTTTGATTTCTTTTATGATTAATTGAGATATGAAGTGAAAATTTAACTCATTTTAATTTTAATGAAATTGTTCCTCAACATTAACTAAATGGAGAGAATGAAACACAATTTTTAGCACATCCATAAATTAAATATCATGCACAGATTTGAAATAAAATGTTGAGAATGATTACAAAAAAGAAAAGAAATTTACAAAATGTTATTGTTTTACGATTATTACAATATTAAGAGATTCAGAAAATTTAATCTGTTTCCACATCTGTGCAACATGTCTATGTAAGCATAATTTGATGGATATGTTGCCTAGGAAATGGAAATATCATTTTATTTTTAATTACATGTTTCACAAAGAAGCTACAAATATTTTATAAAATCCAATATGCAACTAGATCAAAATTGTTTAGGAGTGTTTTCAAATCTAATCATGTCAAGAAGGAAAATAATTCTTCAAATGTTTTGAAGGTCACATGATAAAAATAGTTACCTATTACAAAGATACATTTTTTGCTAAACTTTCACATTCTCATTTGCAAATAAATCAAAGTTATCCATATGTGTGAGAGCATGTAGTTTTAAAAAAAAATATTATTTTGAAGGAAAACTTTTACTTAAAGCAAATAAAGTTTTATAGTATTTGAATATACATAGATATATTATATTTTGGACTTAAGTTAATGAAATTGATTAAGAAAGCAGTTAAAAAATCAAGAGAAATATTGGAATAAAATATTTTAATGCTTAATTTATGTATTTAAAAAATGGTAATGATATTCCTACTTCACTCTACGAAATCTCTGAATTACAAAGTCTGCAAATTTTTAAGTAGAATTCATCATTTCATTTAAAAAATTCTTTTTCAATTATTTACTTTCAATTAAAAATAACTCAAATATTCAAGCAAGTATATAGAAAATATCAGCATTAATAAATAATAAAAGCTATTCATAATATCTTATTTTTTTGTAAAATAAACATACTCAGATACATTTCATTCCATTAGTAAAAAAGAGATTTATTTTTATAAACCATGTAAAGAAAATGGATTATCAATCAATAAAGTGATGATGAAACTTAAAGCTTTTAAAGTTTTACATATTTCTATATAACTTCATTAATTTTATTCAAAATTTCATTAAGTTGGCATTTAGGATTAAGTAGGCATTTAGGATTACAAAATACTTATTCCAAAAAAAAGTCTAAGAAAGCTTAGAAAACTATATTTGATAGATTTTAAAACCATATATAAAAAACATTTCATAACCCTTATAAAGTTATTTCCAAAACATTTGCTTTCAACAACACTAAAACTTATTAAAATTTTAAAACTATTTTAAAACAAAGTCTCCCTTTCCCATCTTATTCATTATATTTGGTTTTTAAGCATATGAACAAGTTTGAAAGAAGAAAAAAATTAAGAACTACTTCACTGCAACCACAAAGCTATGCAAATTTGAGAATTGATATAATCTAAAAAAAGAATTATACTTCTATAACTAATTTTGATACCATATTCAACAGATTTTAAAAACAGTGAATTTGTAATATGATAAATTTCATTTTTTAAATGTTTGTATTTAAATTTTATAATAACAAATTATATTTTTATTTATATTATAAATAATAACAGAGCTATTAAAACAGGCAAAAGGAAAAACATTAGACCCACACAAAAAAAATAGGAATGCTATATTGCATAAAAATGGTATTTCAAACCATAAGTCGCAAGACTTGTAAAACCAGTAAAGAAGGGGGATAAGTGCACAAAGGCTGTTGTGACATTATATGACTGTGTGAAAATTATATGACTTAAAGATAGATAAATGCTATCTAAAGCCATCAAAAAATAACCAAAAGTATAAATGTTTGTGTGTTCAAGAACAATAAGGTAATCAAATTTTGTACTTAGAGAGCAACGATTCCATGCAAAAGCAATTTTTAAATCAACAACAATATCAGAAAAGCATTCAGTGGGCAAAAGAACATACTGATTAGACAGATGACAAATGAAAACAAATTATTTAGTTTAAACAGCATAAAATATCCTTATTTGGAAATGACTGTTGAAAATAAGTACAACGTACAAAAAGGAAAGGAAGGAGGTGCTCAGATTATATTATGCCAAATGTAAAACATACTAATAGTGTAACAATATGGGAAAGCATAACAACATAGAGTGTTAACTGGCAACAAATAAATGAAAGTGTTAAATGTGAGAATGTATCATGCGCTAAATTGAGAAAGCATATTGATATAATCCTGGAACCAACACTGCTACTTGCTCTTAATGGTCTATTTCCCAATGCTCCAAATACTTTTCAACAGGATTTAGCTCCTCTACACCACACAGAAAAAATATCTTACGATGGTTTAAATACTAAAGGAATTCAATTATTGGATTGGCTAAAGAAACTGCCCTGATATATACACAACAGAAAATAAGTGGCTAAAAATCTTAAGACTACACTTTCAAATTACACTGTTAAAAAACTTACAAATGCACTATCCAATAAAAGACAATTAATAGATACTATAATTGTATGTTGGCAAAATGTAATAATAAATTAGGAGCTTCAAATACTTGCCAACTCACTGAGATGTCCCTATAATGTTGATATCAAGAATAAAGGATACCCTTCTAAATATTGAATGTCATACTATTATATTATTTGTAAAGTAACTTTTTAAAAAGTGAAGCTTAATTTTTTAATCAGTAAATGTACTTGAATTCTTTTTTCCATTTCAATTCAATTCAGATTAAATGTCTAAATGATATATAAATATTTGCAATACAGTAAAACCTCCTTAAATTGGATTAACTGGGACCAGAGCCATTTTATGATATTGAAAATCTGGATTAACTGGAGAATAGGGAAAAAAAAGTAAAACATACTTATAAAAAAATCCACTTAATATTAAACAAATAAAGTATGAATGATATTTGTGAGCAGTAGAAGAGTGCTTTAAGTTATTTTATTGCATTTTCTATTTAATCAATGTCCCCCATATGCCATTTTCCACTTGTGATAAGTTGTGTAACAAAACTGCCAGAAGATTTCAGTAAAGAAAACATTTTTTTTTACGAAATTCTTCATTCAGACCAATGTGGACATCTTAGTTACAGGGCTTCGAATTAACGAGGTTCTACTGCATATGAAACAGTTCCTTTTCTATAAAATAAATAAGACAAAAATTTCAAAGTTGTCCACAAATTTTGTCTACCAAATTTCATGCTTACTTTTAAATATTTTTACTATCAAAATTTTTAAAAAAAAAAAAAAAATAATAAAGGGAGAGGTAAATTAATCTTTAATAGAAAAAAAAAGATGTTTGAAAATTTACACATGAATATTGAAATATTACACATGAATATTACACTTTTTTTTTTTTTTTTTAGTGACTCAATAGTTAATGGTGAAAAAAAAAACAAATACCTTTAATAGCCGATTCCAATCGCTTGAATTCAATGAATATTCGAACCGATTCTTCTTCATTTACAGTTGGAATTTCAAATATAATACATTTAACAACTTCTCCATATTTACCACATTCTTCCTTAGTTTCTGGTTCCAAATCTTCATCCACTTCTCCAGGACCAACCATGTTCTTTGAAATATATATACATATATTAAAAGAAAATTAATTCTAATAACTGAGAAAATTCAAATAATTACTCTATTAAACTGAAATAAATAAAATTAAATAACATTTGCACCGATACTGATGCAATGAATTGATTTATATTTTTATACTTGCTTACATGTATTAAAATATTGGTGCATTCATCAAAAAATAAGTAGTAATGACTAATTTCTAAAACAGAAACAGCTAAAATAACTTGTGTCTGTTATGAATCATGAAAAAAATACCCTTTTAAACAATATTTTATTACTTTTTTTTAACATTCCTGCAAAGCAATTTCTCTTGCATTATTAACCCTAGAACACTAGAGTACGTAAATTTTATGTGCAGTCAGTCTTCCTTTACTGGTTCATTTCTGGCATTTCCCTTCCACCGATATACTTGTGTGATTATGAGTGCTTCAAGGGGTCACTTACAAGGCTGCATGCCAAGTGGTTTGATTTTTTTTTTATCTACGTTTCATTTGCCTCACTTCATGAACTAGAACTCACTACATAAATTTTACGTGTCGCTAATAATTCGACTTTTCAAACACGTAATTTTACGTAGCCCTAATGATAGAACCTTTATTTTTAAATTTGTGAATGGTATATGTAAGTGTTTCAATTCTTATTTTATACCCTGTTGAAGGAATGGCCAAATAATGCAAATACTTAAAGGATGAAGAAATTCAAGAATTGATTATTGAATCTGAAGATAGTGAAAAAAAAGATAACATTGAATTTGATAAAAAATAGTTTGAATGACAGTGATGCTGATCCAGATTATATTCCTGATGATATAATAGAGATTGTTCCTGATTTAGTGATTCATTCCCCGATACAAGAACTTGAGTGCAGTGGGGATATGGACAAAAGTAAAAAAAGAAAATTGAAATACAGGTTCAAAAGAAAACTAGAAAGACTACAAATATTCAAGATACAAATGAACAAGATCATGTTATATTTTTGGAATGTGACTTAATAAAAGGAATATATGGTTATGAGTTGTATACGAAAATTAATGTTAACACTAAACAGAAAATTAGAGCAAAAAATATTGTTCATATTAGACTACGTCTAGTTGCTGAAGCTCAATTTGATTAGGACCAATACATTGTTTTAATTTGTTTCGTTTCCAATGTAGAAAAGAAGGAAATACTAACAAAAATGCAGAAATAAACTGGAAGATAAGCTATGCAAATGTTATGGACAGTTCCCTCAATAATTTAAATTACAATGAACTGAATGCCTTGTTTGGAATATTAACTTCAGCTTTACAAGATACAGTTGGAAAGCACAAGAAATCATGTCTCTCTGTATAGAATTCAATTGTGTAGATTATGTTAAATTTAAAAGTCAAACGACTTTCTTTATATTTAAAACCAATATTAATGTAAAATAAGCACACACAAAAATGAATTTTACATGAGCACATAAATTTTACGTATCTCTAGTGTAGAG
This sequence comes from Nephila pilipes, assembly GCA_019974015.1. Lineage (NCBI taxonomy): Eukaryota > Metazoa > Arthropoda > Arachnida > Araneae > Nephilidae > Nephila > Nephila pilipes. The sequence goes on from BMAW01013216.1 coordinate 87,537, forward strand.
GCACACAAAAACACGCTAGTGTTCTAGGGTTAAAGAGCCACAAAATTCTGTACAAATTTTAAAAAAAAATGCCAGATTGCCTGAAAGTTCCTGTAATGACAATTGTGTTCCTGAATTTATAACAAATAAAAACAATCATTTTTTTGCTAATCATGAAAAACCCTTTTAACATAATGAAGAAAAAAATTTAAAACTAACACTCATGATATCTGCCCTTTTCTTGGAAGCAAAATGGAACTCATTTGCACATATATTGAGAAATATGTTTCAAGATTACTGGAATTGACTAAGTTGGTTAATGGGCTAAGACTCTATAGTTTTTCCATTATCTTTATTAATTTTGTTCAATAAATATCCTTATAGAATGAACTCGTGGAATTTTCAAATTGGGAGAACAAGGTAACCAAAGATTTCTTGAGATAAGCTTATCGCCAAAAAAAAATAAATCTTGAAGCATGTCCACCATGAAATCCCATAAAGAATATACTGTTTTCTTTGAATCAAAAACCTCATGCCCTTTATTTGAATATTACCTGTATTTTTTCTTAGGGGATATTTAAAAACAAAGTTAATGAAAATAGTTTGATAGCTCTCAAACAATAGATTATTTGAAAATCGCCAAAGGATAGGAGAAGGATAAAGACTTCTCCTATCAAAGGATAGGAGAAGTCACTTTTAATCATCTAGAAATATTTTTCAAAATATGTGCAAATGAATTCAGCTTTGCTTCAAAGAAAAGAACAAATATTTCCAACATTTGTTGTAAATCTATACTCACTTTTTTTTCTGCCTTCATTATGTTAAAAGTGCTTGTCACCATTAATTTTTTTTTTTTTTTCCATAATTGTTTTTAAGCTTGTTTATATGTAATAAATTCACTAATCATGAGTAAAAGAGCTTTGGAGATATCCAGTAGTATTTTATGTACATAACAAGCAATAAATTTTTTAACAACTTTTTAATATAAGATCATGATGTTAACCTTGAATGTGTTTAATGATTCCTTTTATTATTTAACTGTGCAACAAAAAAATTTCTCATGCCACTTCTTATTAATTTACATAATTACTTTTAACAGCCAGGTATATATGATAAGATACATTATAATCAATTATATTATGTTCAGTTAGTCTTGTTTTTATTCAAACTAATATGCTTCAGTATCATTTTATATTCATAACATTAATTCATTTGTTTTATTTTAAATGCCGGTCAAATAATGTAAATAATTTTTTATGACCTCTTTCACAGACCATAGTAAACCCAATTTCCTTTTCATACCACATGGAACAAACTATTCTGAAAGATAATATGAACTTTTAAAATCAATGTAAACAAAGATTATGTTCTGTGCATGCAGCACTTTCTGTGAATATGTGTATTGCCTAAAGCTTATCTCTTATTTTTAACTACTCTAAAATGTTGGTTATAGTGACATAACATATACATACATATAATGATACATACATACATATATAAAATTACACATACATATAATAATGTGAATGCAACTGTGCCGCTATAAACAACATTACGTCTGGAGCTACGGAGGAGCTACGTCTGGCTCAGTGAGATGTAGTTGACAAGTGGCCAATGCTAATTCTGACTGTTGTGCCTGATATTGTAGAAATGACTTAAATAAACAACCTCCCATGCTAATTGAATGGTTGGACTTACAATTTTAGATAAATACTAACAATTGATAAATGATTTGAAAAATGAAGGCCACAAGTACATTGCTATCAGGATGGAAAATTGAAAGAAAAATATTTTGAGTACTTAAGTTTTTTTAAGTTTTTTTTTTTTTTTTTTTTTTTTTTTTTACGGGTTTTTTTTACATATATGAGGGTGATTAAAAAAATACTTGTATTTGAAGACAGATGGCATCATTAAGGTAAATTGTTGCTATCATTGGGAGCTGCCATCTGTTAAACAGAGCTGAAATAAATTTAACATTGATTCATAAGTTAATTTTGATTTGGTAGTCATTTGCTGCCAAGTCGAGTTGTCACCATCGATGAGTCCTGGATTCATCATAATGCACTGGAAATCAAGTACAAATAAAAAACATTGTTTTGCTTCCAGTGAATCTTTTCCAAAAAAGATGAAGATTGTCTCATCAGCCAGAAAAGTTATGAAGAAAAACTGTTGAGGTTTGAAAGGCATCATTATTATGAACATGAGTAATTGAGACTTATATAGCTGTCTAGTGAGTCATGATACTTATTAAAAACAAACCATTTTTGATGCTATGAGCACCATCTCTTGAAATCTCAAGACTTAATGAATGACCCTAGTATCATTGGTAGTTACTCTTTCAAGAGAAAAATATATTCTATGACTATTTCTCGTAAAAGGCATGTATCATCAATCATGACTCAATGTGGCACAACTACTTTAGGCTAAGAAACATAAGCATAGAAAACTGGTTAATTATTCTCTTCAGTGATGATAATAAATTCAATATGTGTGAGTGAGTGACTGTGAGATTTTATGGTGCAAGAGCCAAGGTAGGCTATGCTGTGCCAAACATTCGTTAAAATGAATTAAAATATATAATTTTTTAATCAGGTAACACACAGAATGTAGTAATATAGGTTAAAAGTTAAAAATTCAAATTTGGTGTAAAAGGCCAATGTGTTTTAAAAAAGCAAATAAGTTATGGAGGGGGGTTTCCCCCACCAAGTCAGAAAGGTTTAAAACTGATGATTGAAAAAAAATACGATGATGATGATTAAAATGTGATGGATCGTGTAAGGGACATGGCAGGAAGGACACTCGGGAGCCCCCTCCCCAAGTAAGAGATGTCTCTGGGTAAATCAAGGGTGTCCAATGTGTAGGCGAGTCAATCTGACATTCGCTCTTCACATTGGACAAACAGGCCATTATCCAATGATCAGCTTCACCGAGTGTAGTTTGTTATTGTGTTGAAAATTCCAAGATTCCTGCCATGCCTGATTAATAGAATTTAAAATGTGACGTCGTATGTCCTCAAGTGGGACTGCAAGCTGCAGAGGATTCGTTGCTGAACATGCAGCCGAGTCCACTAGTTCATTTCCTAAAATACCTACATGACTAGGTATCCATACCTACACGACTAGGTAGTGTCTTTTTATTTCAGCCGAATTTAATAACATAACCCCTACTATACAGATGGCAAATAATAAATTCAATATGGATGGCCCAGATAATTGGGCAAATTATCAGCACATTCTCCACAATGTGAACTTCACTCTTTCTTTAGTCAACAATAAAAAAGTGGTATTGTCATAGAGTGAGCTGCATTCTGTTTTAACAACACAACTGAAATATGTTTCTTACAAGGTTATCAATTTTTAAAAGATTATCAGAATGGATACCATTTGGAAAAATCCTGGGAGATGGTAATTGGATATTACAGAAAGACTAACTCTTATAATCCTCAACTCTGCTTTAACTAAAACTTGATTCATACAGAATCAAATTACCATCATAAATTGGCCTGGAATCATACTGGATCTTAAACGGGTGGTAAATCCTTGGGACATTAGCATGAGATATGTAACCCCCATGGTGTAAATTTTCAACCCTGTCAGAGTTAAAGCAACAAATAAAACAGTGTTGGTTCTGTTTAAAATCAAAGTTGTTGAAAACCTAAGCTCAAAGCATGCCTGGTTTGGTATTCAAATTAATAAAAAAAAATAACAGTTTCAGAATTTGAACTATTTTGGATAAAACTCTATTTTCAAATATATTTTTCAAGCAGTGTATTTTTATTTCAACTTTTCCCAAAAAACTGTGAACTCAATATGATATATCAGTACTGTAATAAATTACCATTGTAGTTTTCTACAATAATTTTTTTCTGTTCATTAACTTTTAATTAAGGTATTTTTCTGTAAAAAAAATCACATGCCTATATATTTATAAGATGCAATATATAACATTCATTTACTTTAACAAATTTACCTTGTTTGAAAATTTCATCAGTTGTAACAACAATGTATCATGTTAATTTTTAAAACTGGAGATATAAGAGGTAAATTCTTAAATTCATCAATATTCCTAATATTCATGAACAACTTTCAGAATGGGATAGAAATAGTTGTTAATGTCATTTATTTGAATATAAGCAAATAATTTATCATCAGTTACAGTATAATTAATACAAATATCAACAGTATTACTAATCTTAAAACTAACAGAATTTCTATACTATGTTTTCCCTTTATTTTTCATGACTTTCATGTATATGCATATTCTTCTCTTGAGCAAAAATAACATCAGTTTAATGTGTTTTAGAAGACATTGTATCGTATTATGATTATTTTTACAAAATAAACAAAAATTTTCAAGCCAAGTTCTCTTAAATTGACCAAATTTCAATTAGTTGATATATCATATTTATGTGATACACCATTTGAATTAAATTTGAAAAAATTGTGTTTCCTTTGATTTTCTCAAACCAAAATTTTTTATTTCAGTTAATAGAAGGTGAATTATTTTCATATATTTCTTCATTTTCAATAGCCATAGTAAGATTTTTTAAAGTTAAATCAGCCTCAAGTACAATTTTTTAGCTAATGGCAACATCAAACAAGCCACAAATAAATCATGCCTGAAGTATTAAGTTATATTTATACACCCTATATTTTCCCAATTAGATTTAAAATTAGCAGTTTTAAGAATTCTTTAAGAGTAATGTGACCTGCAGTAGTGTAGATGTCAGAATCACAAACTTGCTGCCATAGGTTTTCGTCGAGTCATGAGTACGAACCTTAATGCCACTAAAGACCTGCCATGAAAACCAGGGCTGATGTATATTGAATCTGTAGAGGATCAAAGTCCTCCTGTTGGCATGATATGAAAGTTTGGAGAAGGAAGTGACAGCTCAGGTGATGTACTCATCACTTGACTGGTATTCAAAATTATGAGATTTGTTGCCAATAGCTCTCATGTTGCTTCTATATACTGGTATATAATGCGACGTTAATAAAACTAAGCAGTCTTTAAGAGTAGTAACATAAATTGAAAGAGACTCAACCAGATATTGAGTTTTATATAAAACTGTGCTTTCTATGAATAAGTTTATATGTTTACACAAATTTTCTTTTAGTAGTTGAAGTATTTCAGTACAAATTTTTGTTACACTTAAGTTAGGGACTATGAGACTGAAGAGAGATGATAGTACTTGTATCCTAAAAAGTTTCAAAGCAATAACTGGTTTACATAAAAAGCATCCAGTGTTATATTCATAATTTCTTTTAATTTGAAAATTTTTTCTAAGTGTTCTGCATAATCCTTAAAAGTGTCTGCACTTTTATCACAAGCATAAAAATGAACATCTGAGACTGTAAAAGATGTTGTACTCTTGATTCCAGTTGTACTCTCCCTGGAGTTTCAGAACGTTTTGCAATGAAAGTATTTAATGCTGTGACAAGATCTTGAATTTCAAATGTATTCCTGTGATAATTTATCACTTATTCTAAAATTATTATTGCCACTAAAATCAACATTTTAAAATTTTTAATAATGGGAAAGAAGCTTTAGACAAAAACATAATTTTATTCACAGAACAATAAAAGCATCAGTGGCAAATGCCAATGTGTGTCAAGACGCCAATCCAACTCTACTATTACCATTTGTTTCATTGATATAATTTAAATATGCAAAAAATAAAAGTATGTTACATTTCTCAATTTTACCTTTTGTTTATTATGTTTCTTGAGTCTACTTTTTGTCTCTAAAAAAGGTTTTTTAAATATGGAATATGCATAAGTACCACCCAGGAAAAATAATTAGTGACTCATGCAACATACATAATACAACAAAAGAGAAAAAAAATAGGCTTAGAAAATAACAAGAATGGTGATGGTTAATAGAGCACAGGAGACTTTACTTTGCCCAAAATCTTCATAGGTACATTTTATAATTCGAAGTCATTATAGCTTATTTATTTACAATTTCTTATACGCAAATTTTCAAAAAACAGACTCTCAAAAAATATTTAGTAAAATATTTATCTAAAATAATGAATATAATTTAAATAATTAATCTCACTCTCTTATAATAAAGTTCAGCTTATAAACAAATTATTTTCTTGTTTGCAGCAGTCAATATCAACCAATAATTAGAGATAAACTATTAAAATCATAATCAAGCTTTCAGTTATAGAACAAATTAAAAATCCATTTCACTATTACTTAAAAAAAAAAAAATCATTATGGACAAAACATATAATTCAAGTATAATACAATTTTTATAGGAAGTACAACACATTATTACATATGCAAATCCTAAATGAATCAATAAAAAAAGCAATTAAAATTACTAATACATACTCGCAAGAGAACCACTTTTGAAGGAGATTTCATAATTTCTGTAATAGAATCCACTTGAGAAGATGATGCAGGAGAATTAACAGACTGTGATGGAGGTGCAGGAGATTGAAACTGAGGAGGGGATGGTGGTTGCACTTCACTAACTTTATAGAAATATAAAATACTTTCACATTTTCAGTAATTAAATATCTAAACATAAAATTAATGTGAATCAAAACAATTTCTTTATCAAAAAATGCCCACATGTTCCTTATATAAATATATTGTCAAATTTTGATGAAACTACAAGATTATTACACAAATATAAACAGAAAAATTTTCCATAATAACCAGATAAAAGATCGCAGGAAATCCTTTTAATTATATATGAAGTTTCAAGTGCCATATGATAAATAAACTATATTTCTAGCAGGATAAATGTATTTCATATAAAATTCTTCTAAAACTATAAAAGATATTTAAAATAAATTTATTTTTTTTAAAAAAAAAGGAAGGAAGGAAGAAATATGTGAATAATTTAGAAGTAATTTTTTAAATAAGAAATTTTCTTAAGCCCAGTAACTGCTTAGCTTATTTTTCCAATTAAAAAAAATCAAACTAAATATATAAATTTCTATATCAAAAACTTTATTGGATTTTTTTAACACAAATATACATTTCTAAAACTAGCTAAAAATAAACACCATATTAACAAAAAGACAATTCTAGGAACCGTTTACCTCTCATTTACCCAAAAATATCATTTTTTCAGAATCAAAATTAAATCAAATAAATACAATATGAGGAAAAGAGAATATCAAATCTTTCTTACCACGATTATTTATATATTATTTACATTATTAACAAACCATTTAATACTGATATTCTGATTACTTCATTCATAATATTTACCATATCATTTCTCATGAACTATTTTTCATTTAAAAAAAAATGTTAGAATAAAGGAAAATTAAATTTTACTTTCACAACCAAGAAATTTTGTTTAGAACTAACAGGGGGGGGGGAGATTTATGAATAAGTGATAAAGGGGTAAAAATAATAATTAAATTTATGCAGAAGTTTTTCTATGTGAAGTAACAAGTGAATAACAATAATTACAAAAAATATAAAATCCAACAAAAATGTCATTTTTTTAAAAAATTAAATATTCTTTATTTGCATGTATCTAAATTAGCAAATAGTTCAATACAAAAATGCATATTAATATATAAAATGCTATTTAATGGATCTGCTATTTAGTTACCTGTAATTGAGTATCAGAAAAAATACCAATTGGTTTTTACTTAAATTACTATAACAAATTTCATACCTTCATTTTACATAACTTTTTATTCTTCACAATTCATATAGGAAATGCAGCAGCAGGTTAGAATTCCATATATGAAAATAATGAAATATATGGAAAGAATAAAAAAATTTTAAAAAAAAGATTTTATTAGATACCAATAAAAATTGAAATTTTTGATACCTAGATAATTGCTGGCAAAATCTCTCTGCAGTTATTAATAATGATTTAACTATAATTTCTCTTAAATTACTCATTAAACATATATATTATCAATAAGGATATTATTAAGTTATTATAATTAAAATATCAATTCAAAAGAATATCTACAAAATCATATTCAAAAGAAAGCCTTTCAAGATACATCAGAAATAAGATGATCAATACAAAAGCTTAAATATAATTAAGTTTTAATTATTACTGAAAAATAATTATGAAATAAAATTTATTCTATATATTAATTGATTCTTGTGAACATAAAGTTGTAAATTACAACTATTAATATTGATTTGTTTGGTTTCAGGAAGTCAATGATTGAAGTAACCCATAATAACATAAAGTTTTAATTATCATTCCCAGGGTATCATTGAATTTTAATTATTACTAAATAATCAAAACTTAATTTTTACTTAATATTTTTATTTCTCCCAGCATTTTCTTGACCCTTTGAACACCCTCATTGTAAAACTCAGCAGAATAAGCTCTATCTCTTCTCCACGCAGCAGATTACTTCAATCTACAGCTTCTTGAAATCAAACAAATCAACATTAATGGCTATAATTTACAACATTACATACATAAGGATGAATTAATATGCTGAATATATTTTATCTAAATATCTTGGTTATTTCTCAGTAACAATTAAAATTCATGATACTTACTCACTTATTCTTTCATAAAAATCAATAGAGGGAATTAAATTGTTAACCTTTTACAACTGAATTTCCAAAGAAGCTTAGCCATGTGATAGCTAAATCTATAAGTTATTTTAATGCAGGTCATCTCATTCTCATAAAATAAAATCATCAATTGTTGACATGTTGTATTTATTGTTGCTGAATTAATGTCATCAAATAAATCAGGTCTCACGGGGATGATATTAAAAAAAAAATACTGTAGGTTTTGTTTCATTTAATATATATATATATATATACTGAAAATTTATGAAAGAATTATTTAAAATATTTAAAAAGACAAAAATTCAGAAAGAAATTTAAAAATGAAAGAATAAAATATAAATGAAAATATGGAACCCAACAAGTCAAAAAGCAATTTCGGGTTGAGGACCGAATAAGCGGGGTTAAACTAGTTTAATGGTACCAACCTTTCCCCTTTGCAACTTGGTAGGCTGAATTGGAAAATCCAAATTATGAAAGAGTTCAATGATTAAAAGATGCAAAAAAGTTCATATATATATATATATATATAATTCTTACGCTTAGCAAGATCTTTTTCATGAATAATCTTGCCGCCCCTTTTGCTAGTTTTTTCAACTTGCAAAGCTTGACTCATTCCTTGTTCTTTTTTACCCAAACCTTGACCTTCTTTGAAACCATATTTTGCCATGATTCTTGCTGCAACAGAACTTCTATTGAAGGAAAAAGTAATGTGAATTTAAAAACTTACATAAATCAAATAAAGAGATTAATTTTAAAAAATCGATTTTTAAAATAGCATTAGACTTATTAAAAAGATTATATACTAAAAATTAATAATAAATCACAAAACGTTTTTTAAAACAAATTTTTGAAATCTAGATTCAGTTCAGTGAAATTAAAATTTTGTGTAGATCATTGTATATCAATATTTTATTTATTCTAATCTTTATAAATTCAAATAATATTCTCACAAATTATAAACGAAAATTTTGAAATTAATCCACACTAAATTATTAAATTTTTACATAATAATAAGATTAATTTTTATTTAAAGAAACCATCTAACTTGTGAAAAATCATTCCGATTATTTGAGTAAAAATATTCTGTTTGAGAGTCAACTATTTGATAAAAAATAATTCATTACTTTATATTTTTAATAGAATTGTTCACATATACCATACATATTCGTTATTTTTAAGAATTTTATAGGGGAAAAAAGATTTGCAGTTAATTATTTTTCAAGAAATTTAACAAATTAGAAATTTTTAAGCATTAAAATTTATTCAATATGATATTGCACAACTGAAATATCAAACAAAAGAATTTTTCAGTCCATTATAGAAGAAATCTCACTCAAAATTTATATAAACACTTGAAACACTTTATCTTTCAATTATATTTTTGAAATTTTTTTAGTTATGACACTTTGGCATCATTTATATGAGTGTCATTTTACACATATCAATTAGAGTAAGAGTAGCATTACAGGCTATTTTAATAGACCCACAATTGTAACCTAATGATGAAGACAACAATTGAGACAGTACATATCTGTCCAAATTTCTGCAAGATATTTTTATGGAATTAATAGAATTTCCTATTATGAACCTTGATTTAACATTAGTTTTTTCCTCCTAAAATTACCTTTGATGTCAATTTAACATTGGTGTAAGAAAAGTGAAGGAATCTAATATATCAAGTAAAATATGTATTAGTGGAGCTGGTTATTGTTGGTTGTGAAAAAGGTGATGAAATAAAATGTACCCAATGCATGATGAAAACAAAAAATATTTGTAACAAATTCTAACAAAACAAAATCATGTTAATGTTGAAGTGGCCAATATAATACATTTCCTAATAAGAAAAAATATTCTTAGAACAATAAGGATTTTTAAAAAGCAATACAATATGGCAAATTCCTAAAATTGATTCTAAATCTAATATATAGTTGATCAAACAATATATTTATTTAAAAACATATGGTATATCTCCGCATATAAGATGAGGTCAAAGTTTTAACATATATCTATCCTATAAAATAATAATCTCCAAACTATCAACAATCAATGAATTTAGTTTAGATCTGCAATCTTCATCTAGAACAAATTTTATTTTCTTGTATGTGGTAGCACTACCTATGGAAGCATGTGCCGAATAACAAACTCACATGTACCTCTCACTTTAATTTCTTGCATCTGGCAGTACTACCTATAAATTACATGGTGAATCAAGAACATGTATGAATTTCTAACAAGTTTCATTGTTGGTAGTGTTGCTTGTTCAAACCATTTGTATTATAAGTATGAAATTTGTAAAGTGTGGGTCTAATCATGGAACTAATGAAAAGAAGGAAATATGAAGCAGGCTTCAAATTAAAAGTCATAAAACAGGCTAAAGAATTGAATAACTGTCCTGCAACAAGGATTTTTAGTATAACAAAGAAGATGGTAAGTGTTTGGAGACAGAATTTGAAGGTGCAGTTAAAAAAAATGTTCAATGAAGAATAACTTACCAGTCACATTTAAAAAATAACATTACAGAATGAGTACAAGAACAGATGCAGAATTGTTATGTTGTTACAAGAAATATGATTAGGGCTTATGCATTGAAACGGACATCAGCCAATCCAGAAACAAGGCATGGAATTTAAAGTAATGGTGGTTGTTGCAATCATTTCATGAACAGGAAAAATCTGGTAATACAACAAAAACAAAAATTGAGTGGAAATTACTACAAGATCTTGCCATAAAGTCATGAGTTTTTACACACAGGCTTGCAAGATACAGAAATGAAAATTTACTCACTAGGAACAAAATGGGACCCATATGATGAGCTTCTCAACAACGAAAAAGTGAGGAAGTATTGGAAGAGACATTTGCCTTAGATAAAGAAAGCAAGGATTTTACAGGATTTAAAATATATTGAAAAGTGATTTATTTTATTTTATAATGGTTTTAATTTACACAAATTTCAATCTAATTCCTCGATTTTTTTTTCGTTTCTGTCAAATTAAACGATCCTGGATTTCAAGGGCCTTTTTTATGATTCAACTATTGCTTTATCTGCAGAAATAAACAGTATGTCAGATTATAAGAATAATTACCCAGAAGTAAATGGAGTGGTAGGAATAGCAGCTGGTTCTTTCATCTCATTTGATTCCATTAAAGAAGGAGGAGGAGCTATCGCTGCACCAGCACCAGAGACTGAATAGTAATAATAACATACATATTGTTTTACAATAATACACAAAAAATAATATTATTAATTACTAAGAATAATGCTTATGTTTTTAAATAGAATAAATTCTGCATACTTTCGTGGAGTTAACATAAATATTACAATTAATAAGATTTTAAATTATACAAAATAGCGAAATATAATCTAGTAATACACATTTATTTTTATACCATGTGTGAGAGAGAGAGAGAGAAAGAGAGAGAGGATAAAGTTCATAACACTTAACTGAGTTTCTCTCATTTATTATTCCTGCTTATTTCATCATTAATCTAAAAATAAACTAAATATTTACTCAAGAATCAAATGCAAATTGAGAACTAAAAATTTACAGTATTATAGATAGCTCAGCCCTGTGATTGATGATTATTTGGTTTTATGGAATATAGAGCAAAAAATGCTATTATTCCCTCGGTGCTGTGATTAGACAAAAGAATCAACTTGAAAGTAAAACAACAAAATAAATGCATTCAAATTTGGTAGGAATTTCCCACTCAGATATGTCAGTTTGTCAGTTCATGAAATTATGACATGGAGTGAGGTCCATTGCATATATGGGGGGTCCTTGTTTGTATATAACTTCCAACTATTTAGTAAAATTTTCTGTAAAGACTGTATACGATTTATAAGCAAGTTGTTAAATGTTTCCATTCCAGATCATTTTAGTAACTTTTACCTGTTATAAATATTCAAAAATTAAATCTCATTTCCATGATCTTTACAAAACTTTTAAAAGTGTGTGCGTGCGTGCATGTGAGAGAATCAAAATATATTGATACACAAAATCCATAAATATATTTTTTCTCTACAAAAGATGATTTTAAAAAACTAAACTGAGGAAATGTTATTCTTTATTTTATAAATTGTTAGGAAGAACACAAAAAAAAAAAAAAAAGTATACTCTCCCCTTTTTTCAGATCTTAATAAAAATAGAATAAAAATTAATTAAATATTTTTGATAAAAATCTTACATTTGTCTTACAAGTAATTTCTGGAAAATGGTGAATAACTTTTTCATAGTTTACCTCTTCTAGGACGATCTTCTTCATATTCTTCTTCTCTAGGAGGTCGATCTAACTCTCTGCCACTTCTATCAAATTCCCTATTCCTGTCATAGCGATCTCTTCTATTATACCTAAAATAAATTTTATCAATAATAATAATTGGATAAAAGCAATTTTTAAAACATTACTTAATACAGTTTTTTATTTAAAAAATTATTTTAAAAATTTTGTTATCTATTAATTTTGTTACAGGAAAAATTTCGTTATTAAGCACCTATAATATTAAAAACATAGCATAAATCCAACAATTTATCTTTATTTTAAATTTTAACATTTCAGATCTCTTATTACCAATAAAACTCAGAAAATCCACAAGATAGAAATATTTGTTTGGGTTCTCATACAAATTAACAATTTAGAAGTTATTCTCTCAAAATCTGATAGAAAAGGCCATAATTAATGTTAGAAAGTTAAAAAATAACATAAAAAAAATTTTGAGTAATTAGTTAAGTTTTTGAAAACAAAATTATTAACTGCAAAAAAGAATTTTTTAAAAGGAAAAAAAAAACAGAATAGAGATACTAGCTTTTAACAAGTCCTAAACTCAGTTCTAAAAAAGAAAAGAAAGGAAATTAAAAAAAATTGTTTTGTATACTTTCTGAAAGTACAATTATCACTCATCCCTTTCGCATTTGGTGGTAAAATTATTCCACTTACTTAAGTTTACTCTTTAAATCAAATAGTAGCAAAAGATAAGTATTTTTTAGCTCATTTGATTATATGGTTATTGTATTTAATAATTTTTTCACAATATTTTTTAAAATATCTTAAGATCCAAAAAATCCTATTTTATATCTATAATAAAAAGATCAAGCATGAAAATTACTATTTCTTAATTTTTTCCAAATCATTTCCTGTACTTCAAGTAAGATTTAAAATAAATTATCAATTAGCACCTAACTGAGATTCAATTACTATATTATTTTTGAAATTATCAATTATACCTTCAATTTCAACACATATGGCAAAATATATATACAAGAGAAATTTTCCTTTCATTTAAATATGAAAACAAAATAATTTTAGGCAACTAAGAGACTATTATTAAACAAGATAATTTTAGGCTAATTTAACAAAGAATTTAAAATTTCAACTTAAAATTTAATGTCATAATGACCTAGTATAGTCCAAAATTCTTACAAAAAGACACTCGACCATATTTTTGTATGAAAATATATCGTAATAATGTAAAATAAAAAGTACATAAGAAACTTAAATATAACTTCATATTTAAAATTAATATCAGAATTATTCCAAAAATAAAAACAATTAGGACAATTATAAAGTAATATACTCAGTAGGATGGTTTGGATCCATAAAACAATATTTAACCATGTATTTCAGTATAAAGTCTGAAACAGCTATTTAAATTACTTTATATCCTGTCTTTGATTCTCCTGTTATATTCTTAATAGTTTCAAAATTTTCAAAAAAAATTTAATATTTTTCATTTGTTTATTCTTACAATTTAATGTTTATAATTAAATCATAATTCTTAATACATATGTATTTATTTCATAAGTATTATTAATTCTAGGTGTTTTTATTTCTTGCAATTATTACTATATATATGCTGATGCAATAAACTGTTAGTAGGAATATATTTTTGAAGGATTATGTTTTATTCACAAAATAATTCATAATAATTAGTTATCCCTCTGTTCCCTCATCAAAAGTATTTATATACCCCTTTTTGTTCACAGCTATTGCTGAAATAATTTTATTCAAAATCTTTGACAAATTGTAACTGAGAAGTAAGAAAGCTTTTCAACAACTATACAAATCAGAAATTAGAAAAATACGAGACAAAGGAGATACAGAGGATTGGAAAAGAAATATAGCTTTCACGAACTAACAAACAGCATAAGCTCTTATGTTGGAATATACAGCAATCTTACTTCAACTAATTATCATATTTTCTACATGTTGTTTTCATAACTTTACCAATCTTTTATTTCAAAGTGACTATGACAACATTTTTTATTAATGTCATTAAACAGTATAATCAAAAATTCTCAGAATACAAACTTCTTTTAATAATAATTTCTGTTTTGAATAGCTTATTTAATATAAGAAGCAAACAGCATTTGGCTACTCAAATCTTAGGTATAAGGTCTGCCTGAACCCTCTTTTGGAAGCCTTGGTTAAAATCATTTTTAGAATGAAAAGCACTTTTTAAATACTAAGTTGAAATGTTATTTGAACATTGTATAAATAGATAATTAAGTTGATATTAATGCACAGTAAAAAAGATAATTAAAAGGAATATTGTTCAATAAAAATATTTTCCAGTAAATAAATTCAATTTAATTAACAGTATAAAGTACAATTCATTAACAAACCTATCATTACGCCTATTGGGTTTTTCATCATTGTACTCTCTATCATAATCTCTGTCCATTCTATCTCGATCTCTATCCCTATCCCTATCTCTGTCTCTATCTCTTTCTCTCATGTCTCCTCTATCACGATCTCTTTCACGATCCCGTATTCTCTTTTCCCGCTCATTTCTGTCCCTCATGATTTTCTCATAATCATTTGGCCACATAGGTTCATACTCTTGCCTTATATCCCAATCTCCCCCAAGTAGGGTGGGATTTCCTTTAGATTCCTGGAGAGAAAAGCATGAAAATATTTTAATTAACAGTTCTTAAAAAGACAATATCATTTAATTCAGTAAATGAAAAAACAATTATAAAGGCTAAAATGATTATGTCAGTTAGATTTTTAAAATACCAAACGACTAAAAAATTTTTAAAATATTACATTCCAATAGCATAAAATTGAATCCAATTAACATTTAAACTAGATCCCTTTTCAAGCAAATTGAAAACAAGATATCTTTGTTTACAGTAGACATATACATCAACTACAATATAATCCAGTACATCATGTAATATATTTTTTTCCAAGATCTATATTAATTTAATTCTTACAATTTGAAAAATTTTAAATGTCTCCTTAAGATTTAAAAATTACAAAATGCATTTTTAGTAACTTAATTTTTGCTATGATAAAAAAAAAATTCTTATTACAAATTTTTAAAAAGTGGAATTTGCAAACAATAAAATGAGAATACCAACAACTGAATACCTTTGGTCCAAGACCTAAAATAGGTAGTTGTGCTTCTTCAGCATCATCTTTTCTTGATTTCAAATCAACTACTGGAGGTAAGACAGCCCCACCTTTTTTTAGTTGCTCTCGCTGATCGAAAACCAATCCCCAAAAATAATTAAAGACGTGAAATGAAATAACAAAGGTATTACAACAAGGAATAATAAGAATAACAATAAAAATAATACAAACTAATGTGTACTAAAAATAACAAAGAACATAAAATCATTACTAAAAAACTGATAGCATGCTTAATGAAGTTACAACTTAAGAATTAAAAAATACATATATTTTTATCTTATTAAAAACTGAAAAAATGCAGGCAAATTTTATGATCTTTTCCATTATTTAATAAACTTTGTAAAACTTCTTTTCATAAAAATACAGGAACACATGCAACAAATAAAGGGGAGGAAAGAAATACTGTATAAAAGAAAGGTTCCCCCCCCCCTCCAAAATTAAAAAAAAAAAAAAACTAACACGAATTAAAATTAGCAGAAAGGCATTCTAAATTTTAAATAATTTTCATTACTTCTAGCAAACTTAAATCTAATTTTATTCCTAAAACATTAATTATTTTAAAAATAAGCATTTTTTCAATTTTTTAAATACTGGTTTAATAATTTAGATTTAGAAATATTTTTGAAACATTTTTGAAACTGCTAAAAATTGAAAGGTGTTCCTTTATCTTTCATAACTATATAACTTCAATTATGTGTCTAAATTTTAAAAAATATATATTAGAAAAACAGTTATTCATATTCATTTCTAACTAAAACTGAAGGCAATTTTTACAGTAGAACAGTTTTTTTTTAATTCAAAAAGTACATAAACTGATTTTCTTGAATGTAAAAGCTTTTTATTTGAAATAAACAATCCATACATTTAAAAATCAGATTCAGTCACAACGTATATAAATGTACATTTTATTAAAAATAATTATAACTTTTTGAAACAATCGAATTCGAGGTGACTTTAATACTGTACACCATTTTAAAAAATTCTGCACTTCTTTTCTTATTCACTTATAATATTTAAGAGTAACACACACACACACAAAAGAGACAATAATAAAAAAAAACAGCCATAAAAAATAAAATTAAGAAATAAAAAGTAATTCAGTAAAAATTTGTAACATTAACTAAAAAGAAAATTGTAAATATTTTATAATGCTTTAAGTAGTAATTGCAAAATAAAATCTGCAACTCCTCAAGCTCTGTGTTAATTTCTTATGCAATGCTTAGCACACATGTTGCTTCCAATAAAATTATCTAAGATTATAGTGATTTATTTTATCAATATATCAGTAATTATTTTAAAATAATCTCAATTTTATTTTACATGAAATCAATAATTGCTTGAAAAATATTTTTGTTTCTGCCAGAAATGCTAACCCTTAAAAATTATAAGAATCAAAGAAGGGGGGGGGGGATAATGTAACTGAATATTTGTCTACATACTCTTTAGTTAATTTCAAAATCCATGAGATTTCAAAGAAAATGTTACACAAATATACTACTCACTTGATATAATGCACATAATTCGCATCAAACACTAACTTCCCAAATTAACAGCTAATTTTCACTATGTGATGATGTCAATGATTGAAAAAAATCTTAGGCAATTATTAAATGTTCTATAGTAAAATATGTAGAAAACTATTGATCATGCTAAAACAAATTAAAGGATAGAATATTTTTAATGAATTAGAAATAATATGACACAGGGAAGTGAACCATTTTATATATAAAATATGCAAACAAAACTTAATAAACATGAAAAATGTTCATGTATTTAAAAAAAAAAAAATAGATTTGATGCATAGCAGAATTTGAAATTTTTTAATCTTTTCATTTTCATTTTAAAAAATGTTTTGTATCAACAAGTTTTCAAACTCCACTTCACACAATTAACATCACTCTTCACCATATTTAAGTTTCATACACATCATTAAGAATAATAGCTAAGAAATGATCAATATATCTTTTTGTAAGATTTGTTAATTATATTCAGATGGAAAACTAGTATTTCATCAGATACTGGTGTCTGAATTTTTTGCCTAAAGTGTTCCCTAAAATTTTCTTAGTATTTATATCAGAGCTTGCTGTTTAAATAAAGATTTATTTACCAGCAAAAAATTAATCTTACAAGAGCTTCTACTTCAGATTGCAAAAAAAAAAAAAATAATAATAATAATAAAATCTGATTTAAAAAAAGATTCAAAAAAGTTAAATTAATAATTAATAAAATTGTTCTCTTATGATGTTAATGTTATTATTTGGTACCATGTATTTCTCATAACATAGTTTAAAATTAAAAATAAAAAATTATTTAATTAACCTTTTACCAGTTCTGCTCGAATGCAGTTCCACAACTCAAATATACGACATTTGTGATGCATGAACTGAGTTTGGGCAAGAGAACTGTTAATGTAAATATTTGAAGAAGGCTGAACAGAGTTGGTTTTCATTTCAAACAAACATTTAATATGTAATTCACTCCTTTCACAACAAATTGCAGCAGGGAAGAGAACAATTAGTGTGGACAGTGCTAGGAATATGTGCCAAATGAGGAGATATTTCAAACAGACAGTCAAATTTTTTATTTCCCACTGTCATTTTTCTTGAATTTTGTATAAAAAAGACAATTTTTTGTAAAGTCTGATTTAGCCATCAATGAAAAATACAATTTAGGATCTTCATATTAAAATTGAAAAATATAATTTAGGAGCTTCAGTGTGTGCAGTGCCATGTTTTGGTATATATCATACAGTAAAACCCTTATGAAAGCTGTATATTGAAACTGATATAGTTATATTATACTAAGAATTAGTTTATTATATTTAGCTTAAAATTACTAAACCATCTGAATTATTTTGTTACAATTTAAATACTTTCCTGTGAGCATGAGCTCTAATATTACTGATTATGTCTATCATTGAATGGAAAGATTGCAAAAAGATAATGTTGATGTGGATAATTTTGAAAATTAAAATTATTAAAAAAATTACAATGTTTAATTATTAAATGCAAATTATTAATGAAAATTATTAAATTTTTAACTATTAAATGGCAAAATTATTAAAAAGTACAATGATGTTATTGCTTGTTATAGTGGATATTTGTAAAATATTTCAAAGTCCAAATGTCTGCTAAGAATTTATAGTTAGAAATAATTTTTACAGTTATAAAGTATAAACAGTGTGTCATTCGCAATGAAGCTGTAGCAGTCATCAAAGAATATACCATTTTCTACCATTTCACATCTAAATATATGAATTATAATTGTGAAGCAATGTTTGAATATGAAAGAAAACAAAAAGCAGAAAATATTTATAAAGAATTATCAGATTGACAAAATTGTTTTAAGGAAATAAGCACCATCCAGGAACAGTCACACAAGCAAGTTACGTTGCAGCATGTAAACAAAGTAATAAAGCTCTAAGGGATGGAGAGTTTGTAGAGCAATAAATGCTTCAAGTTTGTACTTTTTCATCCAAGCAAGGCAAGTTCAGGCAAGAAAATGGATTTTGAGACTGTAAGCTTATCTTGAAATGATGGCTTCTAAAGTTAAATCCATCAATAAAAATCTGATATCCCAGTTGAAGTCAAAGACTTGCCAGTTTAAATTCTGTTCCATAGCTATGCATAAAAGTACTGATAAAAATTATATTGCTGAACTAGTATTAGTTTTAAGAATTGTTGATGAGAAAACTTTGAATTTGCCATGCATATGGCCGTATAAGGGAACTGCGACAGGATGTAATACTGGTGAATTTCTGGAAAGGCTCTCAATTTTGAAAACACTTATAACAAACATATGAAATATTACAACCAATGAAGCATCAAGTATGACAGAGGAAAAATCTAGATTTCTTTGACACTTCAATAAAACTATCCCAGGAATAATGTTACCTTTCCACATTGCATTATGCATCGAGATGCCATGTGTAAATATCCATCGAAAATGAAAACTGCACCTGATGTAATTAAGAGGCTCATAAATATTATTCAATTTCATGGAATTCAAAACATAATTTTGAGAATTTTTTCAAGCCATGTAATCTGAATACTTATGATGTGGTATATCACATAAAAGTAAGGGAGCTTATTTAAGTTCAAGCAAGTTTGGAAGCTGAAAGAAAACATTGTGTCATTTTTCCATAACAAACAGTGTTTGGCGGTGTATGAAATGTTGGAAGATAGAGCATGGTTTTCGAACTTTGCATTCTTCCCACATATTCTTTGTTATTGAACAACTTAACTATCAAGAAAAAAAATCTGTTTATCAATGATATCTGGACATATCTTAAAGGTTTTCAAGTAAAACTTAGTCTGTTTGCTGAGCAGCTAGCTAAGAACAAAATGTCTATTTCCCAAGGTAAATTAGAGTTTTACAAATCATCATTAAAAGCAAGTTTCTCAAATTTATTTTATCATATCCAGAAAATTAGTACTATATTTGCTTCATCTAATATACATGAACAAGTGTTTTGCCATTAATCTTTAGAAGAATTTGATTAGAAATAGACTGACAGATGAGCATTTAGCTTCACTTCTCAGAATAAGTACATCACAATTCAAATCTGATGCAAATATAGTTTCATTCATCACATTAATATTTCCAATCAAAATAGTTGCAAGCTAGCTCTACCTACATAGTGAAAATTTTACTTAATGCATTCTGACAAAATGAGCATGCATCAATATTATCCTACAATTATTTGAATTTCAAATGATACTTACTTACAAAATGTAGTTAGTTTAATTGCATACAGATGACAGTATAAATTGAAGCCTTTTACAGAATGAAAAAAAATGTTCCTAATCTAATTATTTTTTCTTATATTTATTCTTCTCGTGTATTTAGATGAAAGTCTGTTACTGCAATACTTCCAAGGTAAAAGTTAGAAATTACTTTGACAGTTTACCAAGTTTTGAATCCGATGAAAAGTTTGGCAATAGTTTTTTCTGTTAGCCCAAATGTATAAATCCTTAAAGGAGAGTCTAATCAAATACTTTGAATGCTGCTTAGTGTATATTTTTACAGCAGAGGTAAATTTTTATTGCTTCTCAAAATTTCTAATCCAAACCTGAAAGCACCTGATTTGCTAATGGCATTTTTCATGATCCCGATCCAACACATAAATTGTTCAGTGTACTGAACAATTAAATCAATCTCACAATGTGTATATATAAGGCCTGCTTTGTTATTGTAACTTCTGCATACTTTTCCTTAAACTGTTCTGATGCTGTGTCTTATACAATAATATTTTTATACTCTATTTCATTTATAAGAGCAATTAAGCTAAATAAAAACTATTTGTTTTTATCTACTTCATTATTTAATATCCTTTTCATTATACAGCCTTACAAATCAACTGCTTAACTTTTAAGATACATTTTTTAGATTTTTCTTATTTAAACAAACTCTTTCAAGCTTAGAAGAAAAATTGAGCGATAACTATTTCTCAAACATGAGACAATGAAGTAAAATTAATGCAATTCTTCAAGATGCAACAGACAGAAGTTAGAAAATAAAACCTATTGATTTAGTTATTAACATTACCGTCAGTATACTGCTTCCCTGATTAAAGACTCAAAAGGGGGGGGACAGATGTTGATATACATTGTAGCAAAGTTGAAAACAATAGAAAAAGATTTATCTCAGAAATATGCACTTATCACAAAAACTGTAATGCTGTCTAATGTGCAATTCTTCCACCCATTTTAAAATGTATCACACAAAAAAAAAAAAAAATTAAGTAAAAATTATAATTAAATGTTTCCCATTAAGTTTAAAATTGAGTATATTTAATTAGATTTTGTAATTTAATATTGCACAAATGAATATTTATATTTATTCAGCAAATTTGTTGAAAGTAATAATTGTTATAAATATTACATTAATATATTACAGATAATTATTTGAGATATTAGTGATATCACCAGGAGAAAGACACTTTTAAAGACAAATGGAGGGGAAAAAATTCCCACTTTTAGGGACAAGTTTTTTTTAATTTTATTTTATTATTTCTTCTTCAGTAAATAACGATTATAACAGCTTGCTTTATCAAAGTTTGCATATTTTTCACAGTGGGAAACTTTCTTTTCAGATTTTCCTCACCTTACTTTTTATGCAGAGAATTTCTTTTTTAATTATTCCTTAATTTTTAGGAGGTACTGAGAGTAAGATGGCTTAGTCACAAGTTTCAAGACCAACCAGCAGTAGGTTTAAGGTTTGATCATTGCAAAGACAATTATGTTATACAAGGAGGATGTTGCATGCATGTTGTCAAAATCCTCATGTAAAGTTATGTGAAGCTTTGGAAAATGAGGTGTCAGATTAGTTTCAGCACTATTATTATCAACACAATATTGTGATGTTTTGATATACTGTGAGAATTGCTCCTACCATAATGAAATGTCTTTTTTTTTAGTAAGATTTCACATAACATGATAGTTTAAACGGACATGTTATTTTCTATGAAATTTCAGTATTTTTTCTACTTTGGCCCAAACATGTTTATATTTTTATTTTGACTATTGAGATAAAACTATTGATAACAACATTTTCAGTTAACTCAGTTAAGTTTAGCTATTTCTGTAAAAGTGTTTTTCACTTTAACATGGAATTTTCTATTTACACTAAATCTCTACATTATTTTCATTTAATACATTCTATAAATGTATTTAGATTTATTCATCTCAGTTTTCTTGATGCACAATAATTATTCTTACAAAATCATTAATTCAAGTTCTTAACTGTTTATAGAAGAAAAATTATTATTTAAAATTCAATTTTCAAAATATTTCTCACTTTTAGAATAACACTTTCAATTTAATTTTTCAAATTCAAATTTGCCTTGCATTTGATAACATTTTATTCATCATTATATGTTATAGCCTTAAGGAATTAAAATACATCACATTAAATAATAATCATAATTTAGCATTTTGCATTATTTATGCCAATAAAATTGAAATGGCATATTACAAGCTATTGTTTTGATGATATTATACTACTCTTCATAATTTGTATTCACTCTAATGGATAACATAAATACATTAATTCAAATATTATGATTCATTTGAATAATTTTAGAGAATTCTAAAAATATATAAAATTTTAAAACAAATGTAAATAATAATGCTTTTTTTATCATTTTCTTAACACTGACACTTTAATAACTAGCATTATTAATGCTGCAATGGATTATAGGTAATGAAAACCAAATCACTTTTAATTCTGTAACATCAAGAAAAATTAAAAATAAATAGTTAACTTTGGTTAACTATCAACTAATAAATAGTCCACAGATAGGTAAATTATATACCAAGGAGAATAATTATATACATAAATCTCATTTCTACATTATCACACCCACAATGACAAAGTTTGACAGATTTTTTTTTTTATAAGAATGAAGATTTACAAAGCAAAAAGTTCTTTTATACATATTCAACAATTATATTTTTTGCCACACCACTGCAGGAAATGGTTTTTTCTACCCCATGGTGGAGAAGATCGGCAGAAAAAAATTGAAATAAAACTTGATATAACAAGTGAGGATGTCACAAAGAGCTAACTTCTTTCAAATATGGCATACAATAGTTATTCAAATATATAGAATAGTTATGATAATACATAAGTACCACATGATTTAACCAAGCATAATAAAAATCACAAAAAAATTTATTATATAAAATACATATATTCTTAAATAAAATCTATTGCAGATGCAATATTAAAAGAGTAAAATTTAATGTCTTAGAATATACAATTTATTGTATAACAAACTTTTTATATTTTTCTCACATTTATGAAGAATTAAAAACATACCTTTGCTTGAGTTAAAGCAGCTTTCTTGAGTTGTAACTGGGACTGGAGTAATTTTATTCCAGATGACCAACCAACTAAAAAAAAGGAAGAAAAATTACAATTTTATTTCAGATTTTTTTTTTTTTTTTTTTTAGGTATATCACTTTATCATTCCAGAATTGTATAAAATAAATTGAATGAAAAATACATAGGCTTTACATTTTGTTATTAATTATAACCACAAAATGATTCCTAAAAATAGAGGGGTTGGAATGTTTCACTTCAAAAGTTGTACGCAATTTTATCTTTAACTGTAAATAACCTATTTTGAGTAGTTTTTTTAATATTTCAGCACTGCGTCACTTGAAATTAAACCCTGATTAATAAGCTTTTTTTTTTTACATTTTTAAAGAATGCATTGATATTCAAGACAAATTTAAAGATCAATTGCCAATATCTTTAGTATTTTATAAAATCTGGCAGTTCATTTTTGGCAAAGAAATATACAGTCATTTCTAAAAGTAAAAAGAACGAGTTTTTTTTAGGAAAATTTTGTATTGAGCATATATAACACTCAGAAATCCATTATATGAATCAATTCACATAAATAAGTATATATTATTTACAAGACAAAATGAATTAGGAAAACATGTTATTTAGGAAAAAGTCAATTTTATTTGCATGTTCTTTCAAAATGCTGAAAGAGAAAGTTTTAATGAATGTGTTATAACAGCACTAAAAACAAATTTCAACAGAGAAATAGATTGATTTATATAACTCAAGATTACTTTGATTATTTTGAGAAATTATAATTGATTTTTAAAAAATTTCACTTCCAAAAATTGCAAGTTTATGATATTAACAATTTTAACTAGTTAAAAGTAATTCATGTTTATCCAAGCAATAAGAGTAAATAATTATAATTCTTTTTTGATTACATTGCAACCTCAATCCTCATAAGGCAATGGCTCACATTTCTAAATAATTAATATAACTAATGATTAAAGGGTAATAATATTAATATGAAATTGATTATTCCAAAAAGCTTTTTTTAAAAAGTGAGTAATAGAATAATTTAAATCAGTGAGTAATAAAATGATCGACCCCTGGGGTTCGGCAAAGTGGTCTATACCGACCCCCAGAGGTCTATATAGTATAATTAGGGGTTGATAAATGAATACCAATGCTATTCAATCCCAAATTTATGGACAGCAATGCAATATGTACAATTTTTGTTTGGAATCTCATTTCTAATTACAATATAGTAAGTAGTTTTTATAATAAGATTATAGCTTATTTAATTTCTCATTCCTCCATATTTTTCAAAATAATTATTTATCTTTTTTTTTACCATTTAAAGTATGCATGTTTAGTGATGGGTTCTCATTCTCAGACTTATGAGAAATGATTATTTCACCGTTTTATTACAAGAGAACCCAAATTAGAGCACAATCCCTCAAATCATGACTATTTGATAAGCTTTGAGAAGAGAATGAACCAATTATTATAACAATTAGTTGAATAATTGTCAAGAGGTGCATGTTTACAAAAACTTGTAGAATTGTTTAAGCAGTTGCAGATTTTCTTACTGAAATTAATCCATCCTTAGGTAATAAATTGCAAAAAAATAAAAACAATATTTCTTATTTGGCCAATGTATTTGCAAAATTCAATGCTATTCAAACACATCACCAAGGAAAAGATATTACATTAATTCAAGCACGAACAATTATTTTAAGCTTTCAAGATGAATTAAACTTGTTTTAAGTATTCATTGTGTGCGTTACATGAAGATTTTTAATACTTTTGAAATTTACAATTGGATATAACTGAGGTAGAATTGGAAATGCATACCAATCAAAAATTAATCTGTGATTTTAAATGACACTTTTGAGGTATTAAAAATAAAAATATCCCAGTATGGACTATCGCGCCACTTTCTGCTCAAGTTGAAAATAAGGACCGTCATTTATAAGATGAAGCCATAGAATTATTATTTGACCTCAAACCAAAGATGTTTTTTACTAATTTAAATGTCAGTAAATTTTGTACAAATATAAATATCATGCAAAAATATCCAAAACTTAAAATACAGCATTTCCCTTTTTAATTGCATTCTCAAGCACATGCAAAGTTGAATTTGGCCTCAGTCACGTTAATTTTATTTTAACAAAAAGAAATAAATGGAATATGGAGCTTTGAGTCGAAGCAAGACTGAAATTAACAAATTTTGAACCAAATACTGCTAATTTAGTCAAGAGTCATCAAGCACATCCTTCTCATTGATTTATGTAAAAATTTGATTTTGTCAAAATCAAATGAGAAAAAAAACTTAACAGATTCTTAAATGAATTAATTTAAGAAACAGGTAAATTTTTTTCTTTTGTTACCATTTATATAAAGGGGGTCAATAAGGTAATTTTAAAATTTTTGAGGGTTTGCTGATCAAAAAAGTTTGGTGGCCCCTGATTTATATGATTTCTTTTTTTGTGATGTAAGGCCTCTTTTTTTTTTTTTTTTTTTTTTTTTTTTTTGTACAGAAATAGGCACCTTGAATAGAAAATTAAATTCCAGAAATCCTACATGATAGAATTTACTCAGAAATTAACTTGGATAGATCCCCAATACAATCAAATTTCTTCCTAAAATAAATTTTTTGCAGTCATGTGTAGCACTTCAAATATTAACTGCTACTCCACAGTTTTTATTTAATTGTTTATTAAAATTGCACTTAAAAATTTAAAATTTCACAGGGGCTATTACAGATAAACTTCTCCATTTTAAACCTCAGTTAATGTATGAAGATGCACCTAAGCTGAGAGAGAGAGAAGTCCCACTCTCCAAACTTCCACACCACACAATGGAAGGATTTGGAGCTTATCAGAATTGAATTGGATCAGGACTACTACACAGCCAATCTTTAGAGGCATCAGGGCTTGAATCCCCAACTAGAAGGAAACAACGTTGACTGCAACTGGCAGCCATAACCACTCAACAACCTAAGCTACCTACTACTTCTCATAGCAAGGCAGGAAGTCCCAACATAAGATATTTTCTTATGTAATAATTCATGGACATTGATAATTCAAGTAATTCATAACAATATCATTTGAAGAGAATTTCAGTTTCCAGAATACAAAGAAATCTCATAAAGCAAAATCAAAAAATGCTTCACAACAGAACTTCTACATTGATCTTTATTTTTAAAAATTTCATACAAGCAATCTTTGTTCTTGGTTTTTGAAACTAAGAAATCCTTGAATATTTTTCAACTCAAAACTCTACACTATATCCTTAAATACCTCATGATAAATAAAAAAAAAACTTTAAGTCAGAGACAAAGACTTGTTTGAAGATTGATTTCAATAATTTGAAAGTTTTGAATTCCAATTTTGATAATTTCATGCTCAAAGATTATTCAGCATTTTAACATGAGATACCATTTTAACTACTGTAACATATACTTTTGATAGAAATAAGAAGACACAAATTTAACCAAGGAAAATTAAAAACACTTAAATTTCCTTATTTCCTTTTCAAATACTAGAAAAAAAACCCATTCCTATTGCTTTTAGAAAAAATTAATTTACAAAAGAAAAAAGATACAATCAACTCTTTTTTTACATGGTAGATACATTCCTCAGAAAACCGTACAAAATGGTTAATTTGGGAATATGTTACATAAATTTAAAAAATCGTGTAAGATGAAAAACTCTCAATATTTTCCCATAATACTGAGCAAAAAAACTAATAATGAAATCCTCATTACATAATTATAAAACAAAAACAATTATTCATGAGTATTACAAAAAAAATTTAGTTAGTGTACATTGAAAATTAAGTCTATAGGTACATATAATATATAAAAATTCAAATTGAAATTAGGAATGAAACTACTAACAACTATTCATTGCTACTTGATAACATGTGTGCAAGTTTATTACGAACTGCACAAAAATGCTATCATCAGTAAATGTGTTAAATATGTCTAGCACAGCTGTCGGCTTTGATTCAAATTAAGAATTTCATTTGTTATTAATGGCCTCTGTTGGATTTTTTTGTTGTTGTTGTTGTTACAAAAACTGTTATTAACTGCTCACTAATAACAAACTTTGTAATTTCAATTTGAATTTTTTCTCATGTTACTTTTATAATTCTTGATATCCTGCTAAACAAAACTTAAGATTGCGTTAAAATTTTAAGGCATGATCCATGTCAGAATCATAAAATGTTGCTTTATACTTGAAGCAATTTTAAATCCTCTCAAATCAAATGAACCATTAATAGCTGAATTTCACCTCTGACTTCGTAATCATCTACTTGAATTATCAAAATGAAATAATGAATAGAAATTTGTAAAAAAAAATAAATCAGACATGACAGAAATTGTGGTTTTAAGGATATGCGGTGACTCTCTTCTACAACAATGTTAGAAGTTAAAAAAGGCTTTACTCAACCAGCCAGATGAGATGTCTTTTCAGCCTGATTGGTAGGACCAACAACTTCAGACCCACATATCCAGGGTTCGAAACAACGCTGCGGCATCAAGGTCAACTCACACTCTCCCCCTCCTAGGGGTCGGGAAAAACCACTAGCCGCAAAATGGTGACTCAGCACTTGAACACTAGATGTCAGCACAGCTTGTACCTACTGATTGCATATGCCCCTGACACAAAAAATACTTGCCTCTATACGTCTAACTAAGACAAACGCACTCAAAATCACAAACTAGTAATATTCCGGCTCTGGCGCACAAGTCGACGAGATCCACCACTCAACACGAGACCACAGATGACTCAAAATGGAAACTTTCCCAGGCAAAAACTCAACTCAAAAGGGAGGGGATGTATATCAAAAACAAATAAAAAAAAAGCAACCTTCTGTACAATCTCTTTGTATCTTTACAATGATACTGGAGGGGGAGTATGTGGTGACTCTCTTCTACAACAACGTTAGAAGTTAAAAAAGGCCTTACTCAACCACCCAGATGAGATGTCTTTTCAGCCTGGTTGGTAAGACCATCAACTTCGAACCCACCTATCCAGGATTCGAAACACCTCTGGCTGCTGAAGATATATTAACATAATAACATGTTAAAACAATTAATTTCTTAATTTAAGCAAATGAATGTAGTTGAAAGAGTGACATGATGAATTTCCAGTTTGGTTGGAAACTAAAATGCTGTGTTCAAGTTGAAGTACAACGAAATAAAGAAAAAAGTGATTATAAAAATTCGGGTATCACCCTAACTCCAGAATACAAAATAAACAAGCTATAAAGCAGACAAAGTCACTCACACATGTATAGGCATTAACTAGACATCTTTAGACAAAATTAGAATTTTTAAAAAAAATGGGGGAGGGGGGAGATTTGTGCTAGAACAAAAAATTCGTGTAAAAATATATATTGGTAAACCATGTTATTTCAAAATCGTGTAAAAAGAGACTATGTAAAAAAAAGAGTTGGGTGTATATTATATAATCTCATATCAAATTTATTAAAACAGGGATTCAAATCTCCCGAGTTTATACCAATTTTTGACCAAAAGAGAAATCACCAGGTAGCTAAACAATTTTCTTATAACATTATCACAAAAATCAAAAGCACTTTAACTTGGATCCTTATTCAAAAATTCTCCATCCTTTTCAAAGTAAATCAAAAGCTATTCCTCAAAAGGTTGAAATTGCAATACAGAAGGAACCATATTTTTCATAAGATCCAGTTAAAAATTAATATGATACTGCATGTTAAATTATAAAGACATATATAGATGGGAACCAGAACAAGGATCAAATAATGTGTCTAGTTAAAAGAAGCTAAATAATCATAATTAATACATGAAAATCTTTAAAAAATTCAGCAAAAACACCAATCTTTGAAACAAAGAAAGCTTGCAATAATTATAAATGAAAAATGCATAACATAGATCATTAAGCAAAAACATCATTCAAATTTCTATTTAGTTAAAGCTTTAATACAGTTACCTAGATCTGATTTTTGATCTCTTTGAACTTTTTCTTTAGAATCCAAGCCCAAGCCATCATAAAGAGACATTTTTGCTAATAACTGGAAGAAAAAAAACCTATATTCAACATAAAATAATTCAAGATAAAACCAACGTTTTTATACGGTGGTAAATTTTATTAAAAAATTATTTCAATATTAGTTGAAACTTTGTAAAAAACCTCATATCTCTCTTGTCTTTAAGATCACTATCTCTCTCTCAGTGAAATTCAATATATCTTCCATAGATGGCGCCAGATTACTACACAAATTGCGTCACTAAAAAATTATTGAAATATTAGTTAAAACTTGTCGCAAATGTCTAAATATTGCATTGTTAAGCGAAAAAGAACGATTCCCAAAGTTTCAGAGCTCTAGCTTAATGGGAAGTTGGTTAAATTAACGATCGAACATTTGATGACACACCCATACACTCACACACCAAGTGAAATAGAGAAAAATGTTTTAAAAAACCCTGTACATACCATCAAATTTTTATCAATTTCTATCATCACATTATTAATTTCAATTGAAAGTACAGAATTGAATATCATTATCATTTTTCTTACTTAACAGTCATTCATTTTTCTTGAATAAATTTTGAAACTCCAAAATATAAACAGTTAATTTATTGAGTTACAAAATATCAAAAAGTTCATGTGTGTTTATGAAAAATTAAACAAAAACACATTAATTTACTCAACTGGTAAAATTTAACTCTCCCTTAGCTTAATTTAAGAGAGTTTTCCTATGGATGAAATTTTATAATTAACTCTTTGGCAACATTTCATTTCAAAATATTTTCAATATTTTATTTTTTAGACAAAAATAGCTTCAGTAACATTTTTAAAATTTAAAGGAAAAAATATGCTATATTATATATATTATATCTATAAAATAGCTACAAATTTTCCTGAAATTCAAGATAAAATTAATAGGTGTTTTTAAATTTGTAAGTAGCGTACATAGCTGCCAATACATCTGGCATAAGATTTATAGCATTTATAACTTTAAAAATTTGCACAGTACTTTTAAGCATAATCTTCTACATACTGACCATAATTACAATTTCAGAAATTGAGTTAAGAAAATTTTTTAAAAATTTTAATTTTCTATAATTTTTACATAAATAGTAATTTTTAGACAAATATTAAACCATTCAAAAAATTTTGAGAGTTTATCAGAAAAAAAAAAGTTAACTGTTTAGGGAAAAACTTTAATTCACAAGGTGGGAAAGATTAGTTCTATAGGTAAGTTTTAAGGGAAGTATACCACAATCATTAAAATACACATTTCACATTAGAAAAATATATGCAAATGCATATATTCTTCTCTATGGGGGTGTCACATTAGTTCACAATTTTTAAATTCATATTTAGAATGTTCTATTTATAAAATACCCATAAATGATACGTCTATGGATCCAGTGAGGTGCCCTCTATTTTTTCATAGCAAAATGAAAAGATGCAAATTTTCCAGCATTTTAGCATCTTAGTTACCTTAAAAGGAAATTATTTTGTTCAACAATGAACAAAACTTGCTGAGGGAAAAAACTGTATTTCTTTGATACCATAGTAAGTTTTCAGATAGAAAATAACATTTTCTACTTAAAAACTATGCAAAATGTTTAAACATTTAGTAATCAATGGTTAACACAAAAATATGCAAAAATACGCATGGAACATTAGCATAAGTTTAAATGGCAGTTAAGGAATACAAATCATTTCATACTGAATCAAATTTGGTAAATTTTTCGACCAAAGTGTATTAATTTTTTTCAGTACAACTTTGAACAACAAACTTTGAATAATTTCATTATATTTTATAATAACTAATTGTCATTTTTACTCAATTTATAATTGGATCACATGTTATCATTTGCTGTGACTATACCCGCGATTTTCCCTATGCTTTCACGACTGAATCATTTCTCTATTTTTGCCTGCCATATTTTAAACTTGCCATTAATTGCCATAATTTAAATACAGTTGAACTTCACAATAGAGAATATGAGATATATTGAACTCTATATTATAGAGCACTTTTTCTATGGTCCAACTGAACTCCTATTTAATTAATGTAATTTTAAATGCTCATAATGAATACTTCAGAAAATGAAAGTCTGCCTTAAGTATTGTGTTCTTTTGCACAGATTTTTCTTCAGTTTTCAATTTTACATAAAAGTATTCGGATTGCGAAAAATGGCACATCTAGATTTCTATCAAAAATCTTATATTTTCCGAACAACAAACAGCCAAATTCTATTTTTTAACAACTCATGTCGAAAGGAGATAAAATGTCATAAAGCTCTAACTCTTTCATCCTTTCCACCTTTTCTAGGAATTAAAGATTCATTACCCAATAAACAATATTCTTGTTTCTACAAACTCCCTGCCTTTTTTAACAATCCATGGGTCCATTACATGGATACCATTCCTTAAATCACCCCTTGAAAAATCAGAACATTAGAGGAATTAATCATAGTGTCCTCCTTTTCTCTATCTCTGGCCATTGTTTTATATCTATATAAGTGCAGACTGAAGAGACATTTTGTCATCTTTGCAATACTTTGAAAATGGTAAGTTACATAAAGATAAAAACATTTCAATAGAAAATATTTAAAATGGAACCAATCACTCGGAATTATAAAAGGAATTTTCCTTGTAAAAAATCTAGTTTCTAAAATTAGGAAAAATTGCACCACGATCATAAATGCTCAGGAAAAAAAATCTGGATGAAGAAGATACTCTGAGCTGAAAAACAGATTGTTGAAGCTTTCTAAAAATTGCTCACTGTTCAGCAGAATTTAAATCTATCTATAATAAGTTAAGCTGTAAAGCAAAGCATATAATTTATTAAAAGTTTTAAAGAAAAGTATTTCAAGTGCTCTATTGGCTGACAAAACATATTTACAAAATGGAACAATATTTCATGCATTTATTAAGTGGTAAGTGAAGCATTTGGTATTTTTGGATTGAATGTAAAAAATTGTAAGAGAGAGACTCAATGTGATCCAGATTATGATGAGAAAGACATTTTTAATGCAGATGAAAGTGGATTATTTTACAAATTAATTTTAATTCAAACTTTTAAAAAGAAAAATGTTCTGTCAGGAAGTTGTCGAGAGTTAGAGTAACTGTTCTAGAGTATGCAAATATGTTGGATCTGAAAAAAAGAAAATTAAACGTGATCAACAACTCTCAAAAGCCTAGATGTTTCAAGAATGTAAAAAAGTTACCCATAAGTTAACTAATCCAAAAGCTTGGATTACTGCTGCTTTGTCTGAAACAGAACTTCATCAGTTAGGACAGCAAATTGTTGAAAACGAAGCCCAAAATTATACTTTTGAAAAACTTACAGGGATAATAGCCTATGATGCTCTAAATACCACAAAACCAAAAGTACCTGTATTGCCTACCTCCACTTAAAAAATTATAATGCCTTTTTTTTCCTCCTTATACAATTTCTGTATTGTAACTGAGGAATCAAGGTATCATTCACAGCAGCCAAATCTCATTACAGGTAATAATCAGTTCTCCAGATTTTTGGAAATAATGAACAGATTGCAATAAATCTCTCTTGGGAGCACTTGTTTTAATGTATACAAATCACAGCTAGTACAAAAATTAGCAACTATTCTGACATGCAGGTATTTCAAAGAATATACAGGATCAAGGAAGAAAAGTAGCATTGCAGATGAAGACAAAAACTACTAATCAATGTTTATTTGAAAAAGCAGAGAGTCAATTTTTTTATTATACACGAAACTGAATGCTTTGAACTGTCATAATGAAAAGTACACCTCGGTTATCTTTTTCGCAATGATAACTTCATATGCAAAAAAAAAAAAAAAATGATGTGGTTGCTGCGGTTGCAATGTTGATTCCTTACCATCAGGCAAAAAAAAAATATTAACACCTTCACCTTCTGACAAGAAAGAGGCTGAAAACATTATGAGTACTTTTTCCCCTATTGAAACGAAGGACAAAAAATTATGAAATTTTTCCAAATAATCAATAATAAAATCCATAAATGAATAGAAAAATAGAAGAAAAAACATAATTTTATGAATTAAGTGTAGAATTATACACATTATAATACATTAATACAAAAAAAATTTAAAAAATGCTAAGTATCATAAAAAACTGTAGCCTATAATAATAAAAATAGCAATGATGTACAGCAAGAAGTATTCAGAAAAAGAAGAAAAAAAAAAAACTCAAAAAAATTAACACTTATAAATTTAATGTGGTATGTGATTGTCCTACTTACATACATACAATATTATTTAATGATGATAATAATGTTGTTAACCACAATTTGGGAAAGTGAAAGTTATAAGTTCTACTCCTTCATCAATGCAGTTTTCAGAAAATTTATATCTCTCAAAAGAGGATACTTTCATAAATCTGCTTTTCAAATCTAGTCCCTTTTCTCTATTGAGTTAAGATCAAGAGATTTTGCTGGCCATGGTATTGAACAAAAGGCTTCACTTTCAAGGAATTTGTTAGTGAAGTTTGCTTGATGTGAACAAGTGTTATTATCCATAAATAAAAAATAAAACCTAAGTGTACCTCTGAAATGTCTTACATAAGGTTTTATGACTTCATCACAATATTGCTAGCTGCTCACAGATCTTCTCAATGAGTAGAAACCATACGTCTATTGATCCTTATTCCTCTCTATACCGTCACACCTGCCCTATGAAAGCAATCATAAAGGAAAGGAGAAATTTTACATTCCAAGATTCTCTCTAGGTGCAAAAGCATTTAGAATCAGATGTTAAGGTAAACTCAACTCATCAGTAAAGAGAATAAGGGTCCACTGATGTTCACTCCAGTTTTCATGTTCTTTGTGCCAATTAAAGTGATTCCTCTTTTGTTGTGAAAACAGTGAAACACTTACCATTGGCTTCTGGTATAAAGGCATTTTTCATTAGGTATTCTACATACAATTTTCTAAGATACAACAATTTCAGTTGCAGCTGCAAGGCTCTGAATTTAACTGCTAAGTGGTAGACTTCCAGTTACGATGGGCAGTTATTGCCATCTATCAATCAAAAGAAGCAGTTGTTATACATTTACGACCTTTTTCTGGCCACCTTACAATATCAGAATTCTGAAATTTTTTCCATAGAATAGAGACTATTTATTTTGAAATATTCTTACACCTCCCTGCCTCCATCTCGTAACTTGACTG
Organism: Nephila pilipes; assembly: GCA_019974015.1. NCBI lineage: Eukaryota > Metazoa > Arthropoda > Arachnida > Araneae > Nephilidae > Nephila > Nephila pilipes. Next base: position 122,456 of record BMAW01013216.1, read on the forward strand.
AGGTTCCAAATTACGATGTCCGTCATCAATAGCTCTTGTGTTGCTTCTAATGTGACGTTAATAAAACCAACCCTGCCCTGCTTCTAGGGAATAGTAATTCACCACTTCATAGATTCATCAACATGATACTTTGAAGTAATAACAAATCATTTCAGTCCTAATACATTGAAATCAAATATTGAATTACAGAAAATCATTCACAGATTAACTTTTCAAAAGTACTTTATTCACCATAAGATGCCATAACACTTTGATTTGCGCATCAGAAAACATTTGATTGGGTGATGTTAATTGGGCAATCCTTTTGCACATCTCAAGCAAAAATGGATTACATTTATTGGATAATTAAAAGAATATCATTATTTTTGGGAATGTAAAGATAATTCTGGACACAGTGCATATAAAATAAAAATTATAATATGTGTGTGTGTGTGTGTGCGTGCGTGTGCGTGTGTGAACACAGAAACAAAGCTAGAAAAGATCAATAAGGAGGCACAAAATCGACAAGGGCAATAATAGTTTTCCTTTAAAAAGTTCCTAGTATTTAACTGTGTTCATTATTCTTGATTAATTAGTCCATTTTTAATCTAAAAATAAACTAAATATTAACTTTAGAACCAAATTCAGAATTTAAAAACTGAATACATAGCACAATCCTGCGCTTGGACAATTTTGAATTAAATTTTAAAAAAATAAATACTTTTAAAGTTGATTGAGATTTCCTGCTCAAATATGTTATTTTGTCTGTGCATGAAATTATGTTGGGAGATGGAGGGGACATAAGCATTTTAATTTTTATGTATATATATATATATATATAAACACAAAATCTACTACACAATACTAGGATCATAAAGCCAACTAGTTAATGATCCAGTTGTGAAGAATTGAATGAATTGAGACAAAGATTACAAGTACAGGTATGTTTTTGTTTCCTTTTATTTTTTCATGTATTCAAAATTTTTATTTTTAATGACTGAAACTGAATTTTCATGGTTATTTTTACAATTTCTTTTCATACATATTTTAAAATTATTATGTAATGCTCTCAACACAAAAACTTTTCATGGCTATATTTAATAAAATCATTATTTGTATTCACTTCATTGGTAGCATCACAATTTTTTACGAGTTCGATTTAAAGAAATTCTTAAAATTGTGTCTATTCTTTCTCTCACTTGCTCACATAATATACCATGTGATACACGACTCATAATTTCTTGATGTTTTTATTGATTAAAGTTGAATGTTACATTTGGCTTCAAACTGAAGCTACTTATCTTTTTGACAAGTATGGATACAGGTATGTTTTATTTGTTTTAAATGCCTGTAATTAGAATGTGGGTTTTTTTGTCATTTCCTTTAGTTTTCTTGTTGTTTATACTATTTTAAATTACATATTGAATTCTCTTCTTTCTTCCATCTTACTTTTTGTAGTAATAGCAAAATGCATTATGGGAGGGTTGGTACCAAAAAGCATGTTTAACCTTACTATTTAGACTCAAGTATAAATGTGTATGCTTTGTTGTCCTAGGCAAATCTACATAATCTATAAACAACTGTTTTGTTTTGTAGTTATCTTTGTTAACTGCTTTGTTCCATGTTGATTTGATTGTTTAATATATATTTTCATCTTATAAAACAATAAGATAATGTATATATGAAAATTATGAACATATACAAGTAATTATTAATATATTATGTGTTATCACTAAGATTGTTTCCAACAAAACTGTGTTGCTAAGATATTCTGTAGAAATACTTAAATGCTAAGACATTTCAAAGTTTCAACAAAACAGATTGTAAATTTTCGGCTATAGTGAGCTTTTCATTGAGCCTGAAACAATTCACTACAATGTGATTTGATTGTATAATAATTGCAAAATATGGAGAGTCCTTCAACAAGTCACTAGAAAATCCAAGAGATGGCACTTGTAGCATCGAAAATGGTTTGCTTTTAGTAAGCACCATGATTCACTAGACAGCTTCAGTTATTTGCATCACATGATTTCATTTTTATTGTCGACTGAAGCAAGAAACTTGTGTTTATTCAGAAAAATGGAAAAAAATTTACTTTCAAGCAGCGATTTAACATTTATATTTAAAAGGCTTAACACTGAAAGAGATCAAGGCTGAGTTGGATGAAGTTTATGGACCATCTGCTCTTATGTTTACAACTGCTTACATTTGGGTAAATGAGTTTAATGTGGCTGCATATCCCCAAAAGATGAACATCATTTGGGACACCCAGGGAAAGTGACTACTTCTAAAATGATTGACAAAATCCATGATACTGTTTTGAGTGATCGACAAATCAAAGTGTGCATGATAGTTGAAGCCCCTGGCATATTGCAAAGTATAGTGTTTTCAATTTTGCCCAAAAAATTGGGTGTGAAAAAAATCTCAGCAAGATGGGTGCTGCATTTGCTCTTAATGAATCAATAAATACAATCATGAGGTGTGATCAAAAAACGCAATCTATTTTGGGGCTTTTTGGTCGCCATCTTGAAAATTTTTTGCATCAATACATAATTGTAGACGAAATGAGAATCCACTACTATACTTGAGAAGCAAAGGAACAGTAAAAAATTTGACATTTTGAAGGCAAATGTGCTTCAAAGAAAGCAAAGACAAGAAATGGGCCAGAAAGGTGATGACCACAGTTTTTTGGGATGCACATGGAATCATTTACATTGATTACTTAGAAAACAGAAAAACAATAACTGGAGAGTATCATACATCGTTATTGCAATGGTTGAGCAAAGAAATCACGAAAAAAATGACCATTTGAAAAGGTAAAAGATCCCCTTCCATCAAAACAATGTACAAGCACACACTCCTGCAGTTTTGATGGCCAAAATCATAGAATTAAAGTTTGAATTATTACAATGAAACAGAAGCCTATTTTGAGGATCTTCCAAAATCTTACTTTTCAGATGGCTTTAAAAAGTTGGAGAAATGCTTGGGGGAAAAGTCTCTAGAGCTAAAAGGAGATATTGAAAAATTAAAAAAAAATGTACCTACAATAATTTGTTTTTCTTTTTTTTTTAAGACTTATTGAATGACCCTCCTATAAAAGAACTTTAAATCAAAAGCAGAATTGTCAAACATATAATTAATGATAGAGAGGAAAATAATATTCCAATAATAATGTTTTCCTTTGCATACTACTTAAGAACATTTTAATGCAATTTTGTGACAAAAAAGAATTGATTTTAAAAAATATTATTTTCAAAGCTTAGATTTAAGTAAATAAATTTTCAAGCTTTTACAATCTGATTTTAAGATTTTATTATTGTAAATGATGCCAATTAACATCATCATCACATTTTGTCATTAGTAGCCAAATCTAATTTGACAAGGAAATGATTATTTAATAAAGTTGTTCATAACTGTTTTTTATTGAAATCATATTTTATCATGAAATCAAATTATTACTAACAAGTAAAAGTGTGAACATACATTTTAACAATTTTATACTCCATAATAATAAAAATCAAATAAACTACTTTATTAAAATTTATTTTTAGAGGGGAAAAAAATGGCACTCCTCTTAAAAGAAATATGGAATTAAGAAGAAGAATTCAATTCCCAAATCAAAAAATAAACTGTAAAGATGCTGATATTGTGTTTTCTGGTTGTATAAAAATTACACAGAAAATATAACAATGGATAACCAATAAGTACTATTGATATTTTCTAAAAACAATATGAAAACTCAATAAAAGCCTTTTATTAAAAGCATGCTTACATATTAAAAATTAATAAAATAGAATTTTAAAAAATCATACATTTCTTCTTTTTTATGTTAAACATTTCATGCCATGTTTATGTTAGTTCGGTTCACAAGAAAATCTCATACTCGCTCTTCACACCTAAGTTTGATTTTACCTTACTTATTACACAATAAATTATATATAAAAAAAGATTTTTCACGCAGAAAACATTTACAGATAACTTCTGAAGTTATTATAAATCCAAGAAATAAGATAATTATCTTGGTTGCCTTAAAGTATTCATATATATAGATATCTCTTTTATATTTAGTCAGTAAAAGTTTAACTGGTAAGAAAGAACATACCTTAATTTTTAGAGATGGTATTTCTTTTCAAAACATAGAAAATTTTGAACACATAAGGTTATCTTTAAAAACTGGTAAAAATGCTATAAAACTTAAATAAAAACATAATGCGATTTCAACTCCTGAAAATCTATGATGTTTTGTTTTTATCTATTTTTCTAAATAATTTATATTAAAATTATTTTTTGATGCAACCAATATAAGAAATAGACAAAAAAATAATTTTAAACACTATATTTGGCTCAACTGATCTACAAATTACAAAGTTTATATGTGTCTTTTACAGTTTATTTATTTATTTATTTTTTTGAATATGTGTTTATATGTTTTTTAAGTCTTCCATATAAAAGGTAATGGCAATTGAAAGTGCTTTTACGAATGCCTCAACATTTTAAATCATTGAAAATACAGTAACAATAGAGGTCTAGGTGAAAAGCGACCATGATCACAAAACCAATATTGTAATCTTACACTAGTGGGCTACCATATGTAATCAAACAAAGATAAAATGAAAATAGACTGGAATATCACTAACACCTCTTCGTAAAAAAATTACCTTAACCTTTAAGGATAACAAGTATTTTACAGTTACTAGTTTTATATGTATTAAACAAATTAGTACCACACACATAAACGCAACTTTTTCCAAAAAACTTCAATACATGATATTACTAAAAGTAATTTAAAGCCCAACAACTTAGGTAAATAAACTTTTTTTTTTTTTTTTCAGAAATACTTTGCCTTTTCACTGACTTACACTAGAACACATATAGCCTTTGTGACAAATTTGAGGTTACATCCTACAAAAGCCCCCCCTTCAGCAACTAAAAAAAATGCACAAAATGAATACTTATGGTTCAATAATTTTGTAACTTGGTACTATTTTTTCTTTCTATAGACAAGTGTTGGGCTAAAATAGGATGTAACTCCAAATTTACCAACAAGGCAATATGTGTTCTAACATGAATGGACAAATGTATTCCAACAAAAATTAAAAAAAAAAAAAAAAAAAAAGGATTAAAATTAATCTCTCCAAGAACCTAGCAGTCATGGTCATGAACTTGTTTCAGTCGAACAAAAAATTTAAAATCCTAATGTTCCTAAATTTAAGCCATGATAGCACTATAGACCATGTAACAGGACTGCTGCATACTAAATCTGCAAGGTCTTCACATTGGCATGATGTAAAGTTTAAAGAAGGAGGTGCTATCCTTGTTGCCAATAGCCAATGAGTTGCTTCTGTGAGTGGCATTATGAAAACAGTGGATCAATCAATGATGATGCCCTCCATGTTTTTTTAAGTCATTTCTAATTAATACTGTTTGATAGGAGAAAACATAAGGTGAGTATTTTTTTCTTTCTTTATTGTTGAAACAGTTTCTTTCCATCACCAAAGGTTGGTTTATATTAAAATTTTATACAAATTTCATTTTATAAAAATAATATTTTATCACGCAATGTTCGAACGAAATCTTTCAGACAAAGTTACGTTAAAATCTACACTTGCCTCATCCTACAATAACTTAAGACACCTAATAGTACAAATTTGGTTATATATTTACATTAAATAAGATACAATCTCAAATTAGTTCTACATTTCTATTATAACAATACAATTAAATTCCCTTACGACAGAAAATTTCAACAGACGTATTTCTTTGCAGAACAGATCATAAAAAGGATTAACAAATGAATGATCTCAAATTAATTCAAGCAGAGTTTTTTTTACATACACAGTAAAATCATTTAGCTTATGTCACACAGATAAAAAAAAATATTTCACACAAATCAAATGTAAAATTTTAACTACATGTTTAATTTCACAGTCTAAATTACATACCACAAAACAATTTTAGTTGGTATTCAGTTCGCAATAATCTTGAAAGATGTTTCATCCAATTTTTGAGAGAAACATACCTTTCCCAGTCGCCTATTTTGATTTTCATCAAAATATTATTTGCCGATTTTCAGCACTACTACTTTAACTTTATATTTCCGGCTTTTACCTCTTAACCAAATAAGAGAAAATATTCGTACTGGTGAAAAATTATTAATCACTACAGCTTTATTAATTTGTGCAGGACAATTGCAACATATCTTTCTTAAATATGAGAATACAAGGAAAATTTTAAAAAGTTCACTTCTCAAGAAATAAAATATACACTTCCAACTGAGTGCCCCTCTTTCTAAATTTCAGTCACGTGACATTTGAATGTTAGCGGTTACGGTTTCATAGCGTCGGTTCGTTATATTCGCGAAGTTATTGACAGTTAAAAAATTAACTTCTAATTTGCTTTGTTTTCCAGAGATGGTGGTGCATCCAATTAAATGCACTATTCTATGGCTTTTGTAGTACATTCTTTCGTTCATGTTATCACATTATATTCTGCGTAATATTTCAACATTTTGGTGGCGCAATTTTTAAGCATTTTTAAAATGAACCGTTAACTTGTTTTCATCATCCATCAAACTGAGTATCCTTACTGAGGTATTTAATGAAAACTTATACAATTTCTTTTTTTGTAAAGAAATTTAAAACTCCTACTAACAAACGGTTTTTTTTTTTTTTTATTTTACTCGTTAGATACCTTTTGTAATGTTATGTGTACATTTAACCGGCTTGCGAATTCTTTCAAATTCCATATTCCTGTCATTAGATTACCAAGGTGAGTTTTATAATATAAAATGAATGCATCATTTAATCAATAATAGTAAGATAAGTTAAACATAGCAATTTCTTATGTTTTGTATTTAATGTTGAAATACATTAGTATTAAAAATTGCATGACTTAATATTATGAAATATTTGTTTACACTTTTTAATTGATTTTTACTTTTAATTTGTTAGGAGTAATTTTAAATTTTTTGTGAATCTATTTGAGTGTTTTTTATACGTTAATATCTGAATGTTTCTTTCAAATACAAAACAGATTAAAGTTCTTGACATTATTTGTTGAATCTTGTGTTAATGAATTTGCAATTGACTATCATTTCAGGATTTCTTTATAAACTGAAATGTATTACGGTATAACTAGTTTAAAAATATTTGAGAGCTGATTATTAGTTAAATTTTAATATTTTTGTATATTATAAAAGTTTCTGAAAGTATTTATATATGGCATCTCCGTACTCTTCTCTACTCTGTTAGATGTCACTTTAAAATTTATACCTACTTTTTACTTTTAATATTTTCTTTTGTCAAATGTTTTTAATAAAATGCTCTCTTTTGCACACTTGTTGTTTGTGTTGTAATGTAAATATCAGATGATAAATTTATCCTCTTTCTTTGTATTTAATTCTTAATGCCAAACCATTTCTTCCACTTCCAACCGTAATAATTTCCTTTTTAGAATTGTACATGTTATGTTTAATACCCCTGCAACCCTGCTTAAAACTGGCAGAATAACAAAATATTTTCAGATAACCCCTTTTTTTTCCCTAAAATATAAAAATGTTTGGTTCAATCTAATGCTCTTACTCTGCTGACACTCAAGGAAACCTTGCACACTTTACTTTAATATAAATTGGTAAAGTTCTTCAATAAAAAGAAATAAAATCAAGGCTAATCACTCAAAGTAGTGACTGCATTCTTCAGTGAACCAACAATAACATAATCAAATTGATATATATGTATACCTGGTTTTTTTTTTTTGTTTTGTTTTTCTTGTGAGAAGGAATAGCATTAGCAATTGGAAGAAGTTATATAAAAGCATATTATTACAGAAAAAAAGCCAGCCAAAATTTTCCATTTTGATATTATAACAGAAAAGTACCAATTCTTTTTAAGGTTGTCTTGACTAATTTTAAAAAAATAGGGCCCAAAGTTTGACCTTATTTATAGGTAAAAGAAATGCTCTAATATTAATATAAATTACTATGAAAATAATACTTGTAATTATTTATTTGATAGTGTTCTTAAAATTTTGAAAATAGTTCACCTTTATGTAAAATGAAAATTTAGTTTTCTATGGTGTAAAGTATAGGATACAAAATATTCAAACACATTTTTTTTTACCAAAAAAAAAAATTGATTGATTGATTCAAGCTGAATTTAACAAGCAATAAATACATGCTTCTTTCTATAGAATAACATAACCAGAATTTAGTTTTGTGTCATTGGTTAATTTTTAAAATTTCTTATCAATTTTTGTTAATTGACATATTTCGATCTGTCTGCAACAGATGGCACCCATATAACTTTCTTAATTAATCCTTTGAAAAATGCAAATTACTATTTTGAAAGGCAGTGTATTTTATAAATGATTGAAAAAATTTCCTATAAATTTAAAAGACAAGTATTTTTCATCATAACTATTACTCCCAACCCTCCAGTTCAAATGGTAAATTTAAATTTTGGTTAAGATTAAATTTTATTACAGTTTGATTTATTATGGGTTTAAATTGAAGTTTGTCATAAATAGAAATTGTTTTGTTTTAAAAAAATAAATATTAATATGTTAAATATTATTTTTACATTTGCTTACATTTAATTTTACTTAATTAATGTGTTGTGTTCAATTTAAAATTTTAGAAGAGCTGATTTAGAGACACTTATTTTTGTTAATCCTGAAAACATGTTATTTATTGATATTTTACTACTTTAATTAAAGCATAATACATTTGAACATATGTTTAAGATAACTTCTTTTATATGTTAAATGATGTACTGAAGGTTAAAAAATTTCATGTTTATAATCTTCAAAATTTCTTTTAAATAAACAATTTTGAATATTATACTTATTTTCTAAGTTTTGCTACCCGTATTGTGTGTAAGCATCTTTTATTATGCAATAAAATGGAATTTTTAGATGTTTATACAAGTTAAAATTTTTTTAGTTACTTAATTGTTACTTCTGTGATATTGGTAATATTTTTTTTACTTATACTTTACTCAAGATATGCTTGTCAGAAGTTGAATGCTCATCGCTATGCAAAGCTCTGGAAACGTCAAACTAGTTGATTTAAACAAACTTCTAACATGTGTCTTGTGTAACGGTTATTACATCGATGCTACTACCATTATTGAATGCCTTCATTCATGTAAGTTACTTTGTAAACAATTCGTGTAAAATTTTGATTCCATTTAAATTAAAACACTATTTTTATATTTAAACATGTTTATTTTAAAGAGGAAATTTAAAATAAAGTAATCTAAAACTATGCTATCAAAGAATTTGCCTAGTTTAATGAAAATTGGGTTAAAGTTGGCAATAGGGTGTCCTCTAGGCGACTTTTGGGGGCGATAATAATTTAAAAAGGGCAATTTGTTATGGTAATTCTAAGAAAACTCAATGCTTTAGTCACGCACATTTGGCAACCTATCTAAGAAGTTATCAATTTCCTAGGGGACACCCTGTTCCCGATTTTAACTGAAAATTGTAGTTTGCATAATTCATTTTTAAAGGTAATGTTTTATTACTGATTGAAAAGATAAATATCGATATTAAAAAAAATCATGAATCCAAGTATTGTTTTAATCTCATAAGTACTATTAATATTTATGAGATGAAATGCACTGTAAAAGGAGAATGTGTATAGTAAAAAGTAGTGTTCATGAATATACTTCTTTCATTCAGAAGTCTAATAGCTGTTGAGTGGTAAAATCTTGACAATTGATGTTTCCTTGAGTAGAAATGTTTTAAAAGTTTTTGTGAATAAATGTGCCTTGTGTGATATGAATTATGCATCCTTGATAATGCAATTTAGTAGATATATCTTTTGATGTTTAAAAATATATAAACAAAGGCACACATGAACAAAATAGGTGTAATTGTTGTACTTGATATAATTATGAGCTATATTTGCAAAAGATTTTTCCACCTTCAGTAAGAAATTACATTTAAAGTTTTAAAAGTGCATTATTATTTTGTAATTGTCCAAATTATGTAATCCGTATTAATTCTTTGCTTGCAAAGTATTTTAATTTCAAATAGAAATTTATAAAAGAAGATTGTTGCAAAATAATTAGAAAAATGTATAGGTCTGGAACCCATTTTTTATTCAAATTTAAATCTGATTATCTTTGTGTATGTATATATCATTGAAACAAAAGAAAAACTTTGTAAAAAAAAATGGGTACTACCCTGGAATAGCAGCACCTGTCAAATTACGATTACACCAAGTTGTCGTCAAATTCGTGAAGCCTATCTTGCAATACATTATTCGTTGATGATGTTTCTTATTTGCTTGGTGATTCATCATCAGGTGCCACTATAACAGGGAAGTGCCAAAAAATACTACCTCTTTAAAGATTTTTATTCAAAGAAAAATAAATTCTTATAAGCAGTTGATGTGTCATCAATTAGTATAACTTTAATAAAATCCTGTTGTATTTTTTTTTTTTCCTCAATTTCTTGCTCTGGTCAAATGTTTTTCATTTATATTTAATTGATACAGTTAATCAATTGCTAGTTGCAAAAAAAATTAAAAAAAAAAAACAGATCTCATTTGCCTGTTATTTATGTATGTTACCAATATATAGATAAAAAAAAACAATCTTTTTGAAGTGTACATGTGGGAAATTTAATTGGAAAGGTGTAAGAATATATTGATACAATTTTTGCTATCCAATAGTGACTTTGGCAGCTATTTTTTCAGTTCTAAATCAAAACATTTAACACTGAAGGTATTTGTCAAAGAAAAAAAATGTATTCAGTTTTTATTGAAATATCTTATTTCCCCTGCCCATTTCAGTTTGCAGAACATGCATAGTTCGCTATTTGCAATCAAATAAATTCTGTCCTACCTGTGATGTTCAAGTTCATAAAACAAAGCCTCTTTTAAATATAAGGTAAATATTTTATAGTAACTTTAATCATTCTTTCATTATTTGTATTTATTTTTGAAGAATTATGTAAATCATATTTCTGTTATTAAAACCCTTCATTGAATCTTAAGCTTAATCCTTTCAAAAATTATTTTGAACTTATTGATACAGTTTTTAACTGTTTGTAAAAATCATATTAAAATTTAATCAGCTTTTATCTTATGCTTATATAACTTTAAAAGAAATGAATTTAATATGTCAACTTGAATCTTTTGTGCATGTGTGTACCTTTTTTTTTTTTTTTTTTTTTTTAACTTTTATTTCTTTTTACTTTAGATCTGATCAAACTCTTCAAGATATTGTTTACAAATTGGTCCCTGATTTATTTAAAAGTAGGTATTTTGATACGTATATGAATGTATTTATCATTGGTGGTGGAGGGTTTTTTTTTTTTTTTTTTTTTAATAAATCTTTTGCCTCTCCCCATACCTTATTTGGTTTAATAATCCTTTTTCAAAATAAATTTATGATATTTTTGAGTAACACTTGTTTTGTTAAAACTTAGTTCATTTTTTAAAAAATTTAAAAATTCTGTTTATCTACACTTTGAACAATGTTTTTTATTGGAAAGAATTATTAAAGATGCTATTTTTTTGTCTATTCATATTTTTACTTTGCCTTTGTATGTGTCATCTTACTTTATATCCAACATTCTTTTAGATGAAATGAAAAGGAGGCGAGATTTTTACAGGCAAGAAGATGTATTAGGTAATTATGTTTTATTAGTGTACACAAGAAATGGAAAATTTAACAATTATTAAATTACAAAAGTTTCCCTCTTTAATAAATGTGTTTCTGTCAAAATAACTATTTTATGCTTTGTTTTATATCATTATACAAAAAATGTTTGTATAAATTACTGGGGTGTCTTGTTCAGCTATCTGATTGTTCAGAGGGAGGGGAAATTTGAAAAACTTATTGATTACGTAAAAGTTTCTTTCCCGACATGCTAAAAAGTAGCTATTATCTAAATTTGTTTATTATTTACGTATAACATTATGAAAATTTTAACTATAGTCATTTAATTTTTAAGCTGAATAATAAAATTTATATAATTAAATTTTACTGAGTATAGTAACTCTAGAAATTGAATTTAGGTTTACCTTACAATAATCTTTTGCTTCTCTTTCTCTTAATATGATCTTTCGTATAGCACTGATTTCAGGAGAATGTTTTTACTTATTGTATTTTAATGTTTTTTATTATGCTTCCTATAGCTGATTATATCCTGTTTTGAACTGTAATTAATATTATTTTTTTTTCCAGTTCAAAGCTCTATTCCTTCCTCGAGTGAAAAAAGAGGTGATGTGTGGGGTTGTGATCGCCTTATATTCACACCCGAAGATATCATAAGTGTTTCGTTAGAATATTCGCCTTTGTAAGTAGAGTTATTGAATATTTTTGTTTTTATAACAGATGTTTATTTAATTTATTTGAAATAAATTTTTACACGATATATTGGAAAAAAAATTTACAACTTTTTATGTAATGTATGAGAAAATGTTCATTAATGTTAACATTTATTTACACTATTTTTCAATATTGTTTGAGAGTTTATCTTAAAATATTTATTATATGTTGATTAATCCATATCCTTAATGTGTCAAACTTTGGTTGAATTCATTTTTTGAAAAAGAAATACAGGCTGAGAAAATGGGATTTTATAGCAAAGATATATTTTGAAAACTTGATTTCTTAAAAAGTTAGAGTATATGTATGTATTATACTAAAAATAAAAAAAAAATTAACTGAGTCTAATTTTTCATGTATAAAATTAAAATTCATAAATTATCGCTGCCTTTCGATTTTTCCAAACAAATCCAAGATAATCAAGCAATGGCAAACAATTTTTGTATTAAAAAAAAAAATGCAGAATTTTTAGCATGGAGCTATATCGTTTAATAATTTGTAATTTTTTGAATGGATTAATGAATATATATATTTCATACTAGAAATATTATGTCTTGGTATATGAAAATCAATCCATCAAATTATACTTAGCATAAAGTGCTCTTTATTTGAAACTGTTGTTGTTAAAATGCAATAATTCACCCATTATCTCTCAATTAAGTCAGGTGTAATAAAACTTTAGTGGTGCTATTTTAAAAATTTGTAAATATATAAAAGAATTATAAATATCACAAATGTGTGTGCTGTTGTAAGAATTTGGAGCATTTAAAATATATATTGCTTTATAGTGATTAATTCTATTACTCGCTGCTTATGATTTCTGAATGATTCATTCAAAAGAAAATCACAGTTCTACTACAAAGAAAAAATAAATATATAAAAGTTATAATCCACACAAACTACTTAAATACAGTCAGAAGCAGTGAAAGTGCGGTGTAGACGAAATCTGCCTTAAATGGTTATATGAACATTAAATTTCTATAAAATTCTAAAACAAATTTCATGCCTCTGCGCCATTACATTTTTTCCGCTGCTCAACAAACACACTCAAACTCTTCCATTTATTAACGTAGTTGTTATTTCAATGATATTTGATTTTTGTAATATTTTTCTATTTTACAGAAATAGAGAAAGTAATCTATCTTTGAACTCATTACCAAACCTATTAGCTGTAGAGGTAAGATAATTATTTTAATTTGGTATACCTAATATATATATATATGGATTAAAAACATTTTAATGCATTATCAATTTTTACTTGATGTAGTTAAGTTTTTATTTTTAAAGATTACAAAGGACATTATTTTCATTTGGATTTGCAATAATACACTATTTTTACTGTCATAAATGTTTTATGAGAAACATTTTGAAATATCCAGGTGTTGTCACAAATAATAACTTTTTGAATAAAGAGTATTGGTGGTTTGCAAACATCTGTAGAATGTACAATTCCTTGGATTGCATATTTTTTTCTAGTATAAGAATTATAAATAGTCAAAACCTTGACAATAACTTATATTGAAAGTAAAAATTTTCTCTTGATACCTTTGTCAGTGTATGTGGTTTGGAATCATTTAATCCTCTCACTCCATCTTCCTGTTCTTGAAGAAATGCCATGTAGTGTTTCTGATGTCCTTCATGGGTGTTTTTAATGCTTTTGTAACATGCAGAGGTTGGGAAGATAGTCTGGTGATTAAGGTCTAAAGATTCATTGACATTGATGTTCCATTAATGTTATAGAATTAGGTTTTTTACCCTAAAAAAAATGTGTTGCAGAACAATCAATGTTATTATTTTTCAGATATTTTATTTTAAAGATATCAATAATGAATTTCATGGAAACATAGCTCTTATGCATTTGTACATAAGAAGACATAATTTATAAAATAAATGTTACAGAATCAATCTGGTGCAGTTCCTTTAAGAAATATATAATTAATACATATTTTTGTAACATACACTTTTTGCATGCATTATTGAATGTTACAGAAAGCTATTAGAGACTACAGTGATTTTTCCAGATATGTATGGTCAATTCATTAATACATGTTATAAGATAATCTAGTCTTAAGAAAGTAATTGAATATTGTAACTTTTTTAATATTAAAGAACAGTGAAAGAAGGAAACCATTAAGTGTATGAGAGGTGAAACTCATTTATTTTGCTGTATAGAGGATAAAAGAATGTGTATAAAATTTCAAAATTCCTTTGAAACTTAAAAATTTGCATGATTACCCTAACCAGCTGATTAGGATATTGCCATCAAATTATGACAATCTAATGCATTGCTGCACTGTCTAGAAAATGACAGTTTTAACTTTACTAACATAGAAAGCCAACTCAAAAGCAAATCAGAAAGAATAAAATAGAAAAAGAAAGATAAAGGATTTATTCAGGTATAAAATGCATACTGACGAGCAGAGGCAAATAAATATTTTTTGCAGTGCAACAGTACATTGGACTCCTTGTTTTTATTGCATGAGAATAGACCGTTTTATAAAAAATTGTGTCAAGAAAAAGAGTGACATGGGAAAAAATATAAAAGATGCAAGAGAGTGGAAAGCGAAAGAATGACTATTTTAGATTTTAATGAAGAGTTTGATTATGATTTCTTCATTATTAATTTACATTTTGTTTGAATAAAACATTTTTTGTGGGAAAACATACCATCATTTTCTTCAGACTAAAAAAACCGAAAGTTTGTGGAATAAGCCACATTACCGTATACTTTCAGCAAAACATTCTGAAACATGGCATGTAATATTCATTAATTCTCTTGTTCATGGATGTTATTGCCATTGATAACTCTTACAACATAACCACAAACAATAATATATCAATAAATAAACATTCTGTCATTAACTTGCCAAATATAAACTACTGATCTCAAATAGATGTTATTTTTATGGGCTCTGCAAACTTTATCACCATAAATTACCTTATGTAAAAGAATATATAAACTAAATAATCAAACAGAGTTTTATAATTAAACTTAACAAACGACCTTCAATGTCACTATTTTCTTTTTTGATGATTTCTAATTTAATTAAAACATATATACTGTTGTATCAGTTCAGACTGATTGCCTTTATGATTGATCCACAAGGCGACTATACAAGAATATCTGTGTGTGTATATTGAGAACACTCTACTGTAGTTAGGCAAGCTCTAACATTGCATTGTCATAGCACAACCTGAGCACTCATATCAAGTTAACAAATCCTCACAAATTTTACATTAATCATTTTGCTTGTGCATTTTGTTTTCTGTCTCTGGATCTAAGTTCCAGAGACAAAAAATAAAATTTCATCATATATACCATTAAATTGTAACTTTTAAACACATTAATCTATGGTTTTCTACCCAAAATTATGGTGGTTCATTTTTTTTCCCTCATTATAAAGGAAGTAAAATTAATATATATTTTATATTTGCAATAAATTTTCAATCTATTTTTATTATTTATACTTATATATATTTTACATTTTTTGACTAATTTAAATTTCTTGTAATAAAAATTATGAATTTGTTTGTATCGATTTTTTTTTCCTCTCTCTCTCCTTTATTACAGAATTTTCATGCTAATGGTGATGCAGGGAAAAAGGTAAGTTCTTACTTCAAAGTTAGCTTATATAATAGCTTAATTCTTACCAGAAAATAAAAAGTTGATTGAAAAAAAAAGTATTTGGAATTTTAAAAAAAGAAACAAGTTACAATAAATTTGATGTTCCTAGCTATATTTTTATAAACTGTCTGTCTCATGATGTAATTGAAAAAGTACAGCAGAAAGAACTGGAACGTATAAACTGGTCATTAAGGAAAATTAGTTATATGAATGTTGATATATTCAATTTGTATTGAGTGCAAGGATATGTGCTGCCATTTTGTATTCATGGTTTGTAAGTCATGGTTCAGTAAAGTGGAGATTAGATGTTAATGCTATTTTTAGGTAGATTGGCTTAATCTTTGTGTGGCAAACTCCCAGGATACCCTAGCAATTCTTTTTTTTTTTTTTTTTTTCAATCTTTGCTCTTATCTGGTGTTTTTTCCTTTTTCTTCTATCTGTCTTGCTTCTAGATCACAGTTACACATAATTTAGCCCAGCATGTCAAATTTAGTTTTTGTGCCATAAACCAACTTTTACTCATTCACTTGGTTATGTATTTACAAAATTAGCTAACAAGCATGTTTATCGAGATTAAAACTCTGTTGGGCCACTTAATAGTTATTTTTCATCCTATTTTTTTTGTGGTGAAGTTTATTTTGAGGTCACTATCACCATGATAAATGGTTATATGTATTATAATTACTCAAACTGGAATTATAATAATGGAACTCATTTCTACTAGAAAAAATTTTCAGCCAGCCTTTCATCATTTGGGAAAGACAACCAGTTGGAATCGTCGTAATATATTGTTACTCTTTCTTTTTCCAGAATTCAAAAATTCGTAAAGTGTTTTGTTTATTTTAAATATTATTTGAATTATTTTGCAATACATTGTATTAACATTTCATAATTTTAACATAAATATAGGTCCTTGAACATTAGCTGTATAATCAAAGAATAGGTGTTAGAATACTACAAAAGTTGCTGAACACATTGATTACCTGCCATCGTGTGATGAGGTGTTATCACCAAATAGCCAATCACACTCTGGCACATTAAAATTCCTCCTCTACTTGTTCATTCCCTAGTTTATTTGGCATTACATGTAGGATATTTCTGCTGGTATTGGCATGGAGCGAGGATTCGCAACTAACTATAAAGTAATCATGGTTTCAAAATTACTACCTTAAATTTTATTTGAAAAATAATTTTGTGATATGAGTTATACAAATGATAGTGCATGGTCTTCACACCAGAAAAAAGAAAGAAAGAAAAATTCGCAATAATAAGCATCTAACATATGATGAAATTGCAAATTTGTTGGCTAAGCTATTGGATAAGTATTTTAGTTGTGACAGTGATGAGGAATTCATTCCTTCACTGATGCGTATGATATTTCAGTTTCTGATTATGGACAAATTGTCCAAAAGCCTTGTCGAAGGATAATTCAGCTATGAGGGAAAACATAATCTGGCGAAATGATTTAACTTTAGTGAAACATTTTTCATTCATAAAATCTAAATGTGCTCCAACATGTTACAGCTAACAATCATATAGATTTCTTTCAACATTTTTTCAATAATAGTATCATGGAGGAAATTGCTGCTGAAATGTATGATTGTCATAAAGTACTGGGGTGGTGGAGGGGGAAATCTGATGCCAATACCTGGTAGGACACAACAAAAGATGAATTCTTGGTATTTGTAGGATTAATCTTGTAAAGGGAACTACATGAAAGAATTGTATACAAGATTATTGGAAAACAGTTTACTGTTCAATTTACATGCATTCTCAGAAAACATCTGCAGGAATCAGTTTTTGTTATTACTGAGGGCATAGCACTTCTCGAAAATCCAATAGCAAGGTACAAAACCTCCAAAGGACCCACTATTTAAAATCAGAAGTATGGCGAATTTGTTCCATATGCAAGTAGTTATAATATATTACCTAGGATAAGAGATTAGTTCAGATGAATCTATGGTATTTTGGTGTGGAAGGCTCAAATTTAGATAGTATATACCAAATAAATGTCATAAATATGTTAACAAGTTGTTAAAATCACAACCCCTCATGGTATAGTTCTCAAATTTATGGTATATGCTGATTCTGGTGGAAAAGAACATGCACAAAATGTTAAAACAATTTACTTGAAGGAATCTTGTATATAGAGCAAAGCATATTAATGGGCAGTTATTATAACAGCAATGAACTAGCAAAGTTTTTTCCTGATAGAAAAACTCTTATTGGAACAATCAGGAAAAACAATGTTATTTCCAAAAGAGGCACGAGAAAATAAAGGTCAAAATATGTTAATGGTGTGATTGCTAAGTGGAAGGATAAGAATGACATCTCTTAAATGTATGATTTCCAATGAATATAAAAATGATATGGTGGAAAAAAACAAACAAAAGAAATGTAATTAAATTATGGCAGATATCGACTAGCAAGATCCAAGTCTTTCTAATCCTTGTGAAAGAAAAACATTTTGATGGCTTACAAAAAAATATTGGTGCATATTTTACCAAAAATGGTAACCAATTTATCACCATGATACAAAGTTTTCTGAAACAGCTGTATGTGATATATCTAAATATGTTGTGATTCCGCTGGAAGAAAAAAAACACAGAAAGATTATAAGAAGGCAATGCAAATGTTACTATTCCCAAGAAAAACATAAAGATACTATATATGTATGCAAATTTTGTGAAGGATCTCACGTTTGCTATTTAGATTATGTGAAGATAATATACAAATAACATTAATAAAATGTATCTTTTGTACTAATGTGAATATCTGTTTCTAATACAAATTTATTTGAAGATAATGCCATGTATTTTGATTCGTCTTTTATATGTTACACACTTGCATGTAGTTAACAATTTCTTTAATGAATACTTAAGTACATAATTATCTTTTATTGCTATTTTTGAATTATATTTCTTATAATAAATGTGTTGGATTGTGGATACTATCTATTTCCATATCAGGGCCAATAACTATCAATCCAATCTCTAAGACTGGCAGCTAATGTGTTAAAAACATATTTCTGCATTATTTTGCTTCAAGCTCTATAGGCATTTTATGAACTCATTTGTTGAAATTAACAAAATTATTCATATTTTCTTCTGTTTCTGTATTGTTAATTGGAATAATTTATTTTTCAGCGTAAAAAACTAGCTCAATCTGACCGTCGCTACCTCAGATGCCCTGGTGCTTTAAAAGTACATCATCTAAAAAAGCTACTAAGAGCAAAATATGGTCTTTTAAACTCTGATAAAAAGGTTGCTAATTTTTTTAAGAAAATGTTAATATGGTAGTGTTGATTAATTTCTTGCCAATATAAAATTAAAAATGAATATTTTCTCCCCTTTCTTTTTAGATTGATGTATTGTACATGCATGATGTATTAAAAGATGAATACACACTAGTAGATTTAGCATATATATATTCATGGAAAAGGGTAAGTTCTTATACTAAGTTAATTTAATTTTAATTATAAGATCAGTTTTTAAATTTATGATTCAAATGCTCCAATTTTCTGTATTCATAGATAAATAATTTTGTTTATTATTATTATTTCTTTCTACCATCTACTGTTACAAAAGTAGGTTTCAGTTTTTGAGAAATTAATGCTCTTTTGAGTGTGTATAAGTTGCATTTTTAATTCCATGGGCATGATTTACATTTCTTTCATTAATTTTTTTGGCTGTAGCTCTTTATTAAGTGAATGAGTTGTGTATTTTACTTGGTTGTTGCAAAAAAAAATGTATAATGTGATACAACTGATGCACTTTATTTAAAGTGAAGTTTCACATTTGTAAGTAAACAGTATTTAACATGATTTATATATAGGTAATCTATCATAAATGAAAAAATAAACATAAATTGCTCTATTCCTGGCTGAAAAAAAATTACGTGATCTGTACAATTTCTCCTTTTAAAAGTTTTGTGTTGTGTGTGTTATTCTGATACATTCACAGGAGGGTCACATTTTAATATTATAACCCCAGTACAATATTCTAAATATAAACTTTGTATGTAAATGCTTGTTTCAGAGTGAACCTCTTAGACTTTTCTACAAAATCAATGAAGAACCAAAGTTAGCCTTTTCAGAGAAAAACATCGAAACTTTTCAGACAAATTTAGTCATATCTGAAAATCAAGTTGTATCACTTGCTCCGGCTACATCTGTGTGTGTGACACTGCCCATTGTTTCTCTTGCTCCATCTGTGGCTGCTGCTCCTACATCTCGTCATCCTTCACCACCACCATCCCCTCAAATGGCGCAAGAACCTAATTATTTTCGAGTAGCTAACCAACGTGTTGCCACTGTACAAAGAGAGCAAGATGCTATGCTTCCAGAGCCCAAATTAAAAAGTGCCCTGAAAAAGACTACTTCCAGCTTCAGTTCGGAAGATACGCAATCAGTTTTGAATAACTTAGATAATAGTGCTGAAGAATTTGCAAGCAAAAGTCAGCTATCAAGGGGAGGACTTTCCAAGGTTAAAAAAACTCCTAATAATATTAAATCAAAGAAAAGAGTTACATTTAGTGTGAATCTAGTTCAGAATTGCCGGATTGATAATAGCAGCTTACAACAAAAGGTGCCAAAGTATCCTGGCCATCGCAGTTTGTACAGGGTCGAACCTGTGAATTCATCGACAATCAACAATGTTGTTCGTTTAAGAAACAAAGTCTTGTCTCATAAAAGTTCCTGACCCACTGTTAATATACATATATGTGTATAAATATGAGCTTTTGTAAATATGTTAGGTGTTTCTATCACTGCCTCGTGGTGCTTGCTAAAATGCAGGCATTAGTATTAATATGGATTTTTTTTTTGTACATTTTTTTTTAAAAATTTGTATAAGCATGAATTTAAAAGTTTGTTGCTTGGTCTTATTAACCAATTAACATGTTGATATCTAAATTGAATTGTTTGTATATATATTTATATATTATAGAATATTACAATTTTTCTAAAATTGTTTAAAATTCTCTAAATTTATTATATATAGTAATTTGAAAATTGATATGTATTTAATAAAAGTGACAAGCATGTTTTAAGCATTGAATGGCTATTTTAAATAGTTAAACATCATAATTATATTATTGGCATTTGGGGGGCAAATAATAGTTTGCTACTGGAAAGCTGTTGCAGAAACTTTATTTCAGTAATTTGTATTTTATTCAGATAAAATTATTCTTATTCAACTAAGTACAAATGCCCTCATCTACAAACTCATTTTTTTTTATTATATATATATTTCAATACTTGAGGAAATATGTATGAAAATATTGACTTAAAACTTTTTTTACATTTTAGTTAGTACTTTTTAACATTTTATTTTAATTTCAAATATTAAATTATTTTCCGTCCTCATTCCTTTGGGATGAAATTATTGAGTTTCATATAATTTGGTATTTTTTAAAGGAATCTATGGAGATACACCGAAGAATTTATTAAATTACTTCACAAGATATTAATACCATTGCTGAAATTGGTTTTCGTAAATAATGATAAGCCTTATTGAATAACGTCCTGAAAATCATTTAAAAGAATTAATTTAATTAAAATTTGAATATTTTCTTGTCAAAAAAAAATTTTTTTTTACATCAAAAGTGTTTTATTATCTGTTTTTAATAATTATTAATTTATGTTACATTCCTCTTGGATATTTTTAAAGGTGTCGAAAAAAATTAATTTTTAATATTTAGATGATATATTTCTAAAAATGTGGAGTTTCATTCAAAACTGTCCTCAATACGTATTTTTTGTTTATACCATTATAAAACAATATTTAAACCTTATGATTTATTATAATGTAAAATCTTGTAGCAGTGTAGGTTAATAAAAATGAAAATATATTACAATAATTTGCACAATCGTAATTTTTTCAGCATTTCAATGTAATGTTGACTATCATAATATTCTTGCCTAATGCATGAGATTTAAGGTGAAATTTTAGTTGATGTGAATATTCTTTTTATTATTTATTTTTAAAAAATTTGAAGAATGCTTTTCATCAAAAGTTTGTTATTTGTTACTTTGTCTTTTAAGTTTTTATGGATGTTCAATATTATATTATTCAAAAGGATTGCTAATTGCTTGATCTGAATAGTATTGTGACGAGCTAAAACTAAGTAAAAATATTTCTTATTGGCATAATCAAAAAATATTGATGAAAGGTGTGTGAAAGCTGCTTGTGTAATTATAGTTTTCTTGATATCACCTAGCCTTAGTCTGTGTTTTGAAATTTCAGTTTTAATAACTAATTATAATATATAAAAATGTATTTCTGAAACATTCAAATATTTCCTGTCCAGTAAAAGTATGAATGGACAAAGTATTTTATACTTCCATGTATGAGGTAATGCTGCATTTCTATTATGTTTGAATTTCATTATATGCTAGTAAAATTGTGAAAAATTTACAACCTTTTTTCAATCTTTGGATATATACTTTTTTTTTAAATACATCATTCCCCCTTCCTCTCCCTTCAAATTATTTAAAACAAAGAGCCTGAAGTTCTGCCTTTTTTCCCCCTACATTTCTTGCTAATTCTTGTTTCATCATCAAAATTTTAAATGTTTCCTTTGTATTAATTAATTATAAATTGAATTTTCTAAGCCAAAAACTTGCCATCAGTATTAGTATTGCTTGTCTAAAATAACAAATTTGTGCATACCTTTGAGATTCAGAAAAGAATTTTTTTGATATTCTATTTTATAAAGTAATATTTTAACTTGTAGAATTTTATAATGAATTGTTCATTTCAAACATATATATATTCAAAGTAATTTTTTTTTAATTGCTTGTACTTGAGAATCTACAACTATGTATCTTTATTATACAATAAATTATTACATGGATTTAAAATATTGTAATTATTGATGAAATTCATCACTTATAAATTTTTGAAGCTTCTGCACTGTTTTAATAGAATATATTTCTGATCATTGAGTAACTGAAACTATATCCTTTTTCTTTGATGAATTCCAGAAAATGGTATATTGTTTCATTAAATAAAATAATTTATAAGAATTGAATATTTATTAAAACAAAGTTTTACTGTTAGGTAAGCTTGTAATTGGAGTGTAATGATTCTAAAAAATTGGATGAAAGATTTATAAAGAACTTATTCAAAAAGAAAATATAAGAAATATTCCTATTACTTCCCCTTTCCATTAAATAAAACTTTTTATTATTATTATGGTTAAAAAGATTTGTGTTTATGTAATCGTAAGGGCACTTAGTTTTTTAGTATTTCCCTATTTCAATTAATAACTTAGTCATTATTTATATAAATATGTATAACTTGATAATGTGATTAATGTATATTTTAATTTAAGTATTTCTGGTTAACAGCTTAAACCATTAGCTACTATTTTAAGTTTTTAGTAACTATGAATTAACATAGTGATTGTATGATGCCAAATTTTATTGTTTAAAATTTATTTAATTTTTGAAATGTATTGCAAACTTCACAGAATTAAAGTTAGACTATAGCTTGAAAGAAATCTTGTTGTTAAAAGTTTATATTTATGAGCTGCCTTTCTGTAGCTACTCTGAATCTCAATGCAAAGATTAATAAACATTGTTGAATCATGTAATTATTATTAAAGAGAGGAAACATATTGTTATATGTAATTAATCGATCATTTTGCAGCAAATTTTTTAAATTGTAGTTTTAAAGAACAATTTGCTTAATCTGAAACAAAACAGTTTGTTATTGATGAGATAATGTATGTATTAGTCAATACTTCTTGCACTGGTTTATTAGAAAATCCACCATGTAATCTTCAAAATGATATTTATTAGAATTATTTTATGTCTTAATGTTTTATAAGAAATGAATTAAACATAATCAAAAGGGGGAATTGTAATTATTTTGTGATGCAATGTATGTATTTTATTTCAAATTTTGTAAAAATAAGATATCTAAATATTGTATCATTTGAACAAAATAACTTTTATATGAATATAATTAGTACACAGAAAATCATTTCTGTCTATTAGCTCTTAAGCATCTCAAACTTATACACAATTTTAATCTCTTTAAATATGCATTTTTGTATTAAAATGTGCTGCTCAATTTTTTTCGATCTAACTTGATATAAAACATTTTACTGGATTTTTTTAAATCATTTTTTACTGTTGTACACAAAATTTCATATCGATTTAAAATGTTCTATTCATAAAACTATTCACATGTTTGTATCAAGATTATGATGCTTATAAAAGGAAATGGTTGCCAGATTTTTTTTCCCCACTGTTTTATTAGCAACAATAGTTGCTTTTTAAGTTCGTTACTAAATCTCTTAGATTATAACATCAACTTTTATGCATTTTAACTGATATTGAAGTACTAATTTGAATTTTATTTCAAGGTTTGTTTGTAGCTATTATTGCTACAGTGTAACATAAACGAGCAACATTTCGATCACATTTTCAAATTTTAAGAAACATTTCAGGGTTCATAAAAATAAATGTTCTTATATATATTTATATTTGTTGTATCGCTCCTTATACTTACAGTAGTTTTTATGTAATATTTTACTTTAACATGAAAAATTAAAAATCAATTTAACATTTCAACATAAGGAGATGAAATGTGATACATATATGCTAGAAAAATTGATTTATTCAAACAATATGTGCATAAATAATTGTGCTGTTTTTTATAGTCAGAATGAAATATTGACAGAACATTTTTTTCTGTCTGAAAAAATGTTCCAAGTTTGATGATGGGTAAAGATAGCCTTGTATCCTATTTTTAAATAATTTGTTTAATGTTTACAATTTGTTAAATTGCTCTTGGTTTTAATGGCTGGTACTTATTTCACATATATATATATATATGTAGTCATAATTATTAGATCAAATAACATTTCAATGAAATATTTGTTTATGCGGTGGACACTTCATTCTTTGGCGAACTTGTATGAAAAATATTATAATATGCAAATGTGTGTTTTATATTTTAAAAAATATATTGTAGAACTGACCTTTTTACTCTTCAAAAGAATATCTTTGAGAAAAGCATTATTTCAATGTATCTATTGTTTATACTTAACAATAATCAATATATATATGTATGTCATTTACACATTACAATTATTTAATCATCGTGTTTATTGAGGAGAGGGTTTCCTCCTCTCTCCCCCCCCCTTACAAATTTTTTATTAACTGTAAAAAATGAATAAAACTAAAATTATATATGTGCGTTTAATGGTTTCTTCTAAACTGCTGTTACATCTTATTAAAAGTGCCCTTCGTTTTTTTAAAAAAATTAATTGAATAATTCACACATGTGTATACAATTTGAATGTCTCACATTATTTAAAATGAGCTCATATGAATAGTTTCATCTATTCTTGTTATTTTTAAATATTCATTTTAATTTTTTCTGCAAGAGAATAAATAAACAAGTATAAAAAGAAAAGATATACTCAGTAATATATTTTAATAATCACTTAATTATATTTTTTATATTTATCACAAGTCGTGCTCAGAGCTAAAATGTTGTGACTCAAATAATTTGTGTGATCTTTTCCATTATACATAATTAACAGATAAATATTCCATACTTGTCTGTGTTTTTATCATCTCATGCATAAATATTTAAAAATTGGATTGTCATTCAATCAGTACACACACACACAGAATCTGAACTTTTTATTATAACCATTAATATATTATTTTAAACATTAATTTTGTAAATTTTAAATAGGTTTTGTTTAATATTCTTTTTCTCCTATATTTATACTGTAACTAATCCTCAGCTACCATTTATGTTATTTTAAGTATGAAAGGGTTATTCTCCATGTAATATAGATAATTGTTCTGAATATAATCTCTTCAGCAAATCAAGCCTTTTTTCCACCCACTTTCATCTCTCTTTTTAATAATTATTATTGTAATGTGTAGAACTTTTGATATATTAAGTACATTGTTATATACTACTGTAATATCTCGATCAAAAATATTAATTGTAATTTTTTTTCTCTATTTAGCCATTAAAGTATTTTCATTTAAATTATTAATGTCAAATATGTGTGAAAGTAATTATATTTAATATATATATTGTTCTGATGAATTTTCAATGTGTACTTCATGAAACTCAATTGAGTCACAGATTGCAGCTGTGCTTACTCATTTTATGGATAATTTTTTACTAATGTTTTCTGCTGAAATTAAACATTTTGAAAAGCACGTAACTCATCAGATCAGCATGTAAATACACTGTAGACTAAAATAATGTTTTGATTAAAGAATATTATTAATTCTGGATTAATTAAACTGGTTAATTCAAATTTCAAATATATTGCATTTTATTAATATTTTTGCTGCTATTGTGTCATGAAAAACTTGTGTGTAAATAAATATGTTCATTAAAGTTCCTTAACAAAAAAATCAGATTGATTTTCAAATTGTTCTTAAAATTAAATGTGATATGTAATAGATGATCAAAATACATTCCACTTAGTTTAGGTAATATTCAACTTAAAAGGTTAACTATCTTTTTAAGTAATATACATATTAATAATATGACAGGGTTTTATATTTTACTATTGATATTA
The DNA here is from genome assembly GCA_019974015.1 of Nephila pilipes. Taxonomy (NCBI): domain Eukaryota; kingdom Metazoa; phylum Arthropoda; class Arachnida; order Araneae; family Nephilidae; genus Nephila; species Nephila pilipes. The sequence continues at coordinate 148,964 of BMAW01013216.1, forward strand.
TGTATATTACAAAAGTTTGTATCTCTAAGTTATACTTCTTAATTTGAGTTTTTTTTTTCCTTTTCTTGAAAACTTTATTGTTTTAATTTTAGCAGTATTCTGTAATATGTATTGGAAAAGTGATATATTAAAAAATTGCCAAAGAAATCAGTACTATTTTTGACACTGAAGTACAAAACAAACATATGTTCTGCAAACTGTATATTTTGCATGTGTTCATTTTTTTCCTCCACTTTGTATGTTCTTATAACATTGTAAACTATTTATGAAAATTTATTTTTGTACTAAAATATACTTACATTGTATAAATTGTATTTTAATTTGTCAAACGAAATTCCATGTAAATAAATTGCTCAACTTTTTTAAAAAAAACAGTTCATCCCTTAGATATATTTCATTTTTAATATGTAGTTGACTTTTTCAGTTTCATGTCCAGCAAAAATGTTTAGTTTTTAAAGAAACTCAGTAAAAGATCTAATATCCCGTTTTTCTACACAATTATCTGTTTAATAAATTTCCCTAATCAAAGGGAATTATTGTATTACAGAATTGGAGGGGGGTGCTTCTTGGTGTATTTAAAAACTTTTGGAATGTAACAGTACAAAATTATCCTCCAGCTCCATGAATATTATCATTGTCAATTTTTTTAAAAAGGATTAAGAATTTGTTGAGAAGTACTATTGAGAATAAATTTTAAACTATTAATGCATCAAAAACCTAGGAGTATCAGATGTACTTCATTCTTGTTAATTTGGAAAATATCGAACCTGAACGCCACTAGATTACTGGAAAATTGTTAAAAATAACACATTTTAAGAAAAGCAGTGTATTGTATTAAAGTTAACAAACTATACACAATTTAAATATCACACAGGAAAAATCTAAAATTACAAAAAATTTATTGTTTTGTGTTGATAGGCCTACATTATTCCTTTGAAGTACAAAAGCTTAATAATTTTCTATTACTTGTCTCAATCTTTGTAAAAATAACACATTATAGAGTGAGTATGTATAAAGTAATGTGCTTTGAGTTTTTGTACTAGTAAAAGAGAATAATTTGTAATTCTTTTGGAATAAATTACTTCCAAAAAATTTGCTTTAAAATGAAATCTTAATGCATGTAAATTACTTTTCTTACACATATTTGATGGATGAAAATTCAGAAGATACATGTGAATAAAAATAGGAGTATCACATTGAAAGTAAATGTTATTTTAAAAATAATAAATAGCACTAAATTATTGAAAAACAAGCTCAAATTTATAGAATTCAGTGATGAGTGTCAAGGTCCCAAGTCCTCCACTGGTGGAAGTTGTCATCTTCATCACTTAACCAAGGTTCAAAGTCAATCACCAATAGCCCTCATGTTGCTTTTCAGTGCAACTTTATTGAACAATCTTCTGATGTTTTACTTTTCTTGTTTCATACCTTTTTTTTTTGCACATTACTGATATAAGGATTTTATTAATGTAGTGCATTTTTTTAATTCCTAAAACTTCTTAAATGAGTTAATAAAAGTAACCATTCTTTGAACATTTTTGGATTATCAGGCTTGAGAATTTTCTTAAATTTTAGACCTATATGTGCAACATCACCATTTTTAAACATTCTCTTACGGCTGTGCGTCTCTCACTTGACTTTGGAGTAAGTGGTATTGTCGATTATAACTTAGACTTGACTACCAGTCTCACCACAACTTTATATTTAAGTCATTTAGCAGCAAAGCAGAGGCAATGTATTTATGTTGTTTTCATGCGTGAAGTAACTCATCTACATGTTTTGATAATTTTATTTCTTCATTTTTTTTTGTCTCAGTGTCTATCAATAGCCCAAAGCAAATGTGTATTAATCTGCAACAGGAATACAATTTTTTGAAATTATGTAATAAATATGTTTATTGTACACTATGTTCTGAAGAATTTTCTGTTGCACATATAAAGGAAAGGATATTGAGACCTCGTGGAAATAGATAAACATAGGAGTGCTATTAATGTTATTGCTTCAGCAAACAGAATTCTTTTTAAGCTAAAAATGGGAATAACATTGATTTGGAGTGTGCTACAAAAGGAGCTATATTTTTTTATCACCCTGCTAAACACGAATCCAGTTTTATAATATCAGACTTAAATGTTAAAGTTATATGATCCCAAATGTCCATACCAAAACCAAGACAATTATTGTTAGTGTTATTTTCCCATTTTTATTTTTTGTTGCATTCTTTTTAAAACATTAATTATCTAATAGTAACGATGGATAGCTCAAACTGAGGTGAAGTAAAACTTTATCCGATTGATGTAAGATATTTCAGTCTGGAAGAGGGAATTCAAGTTAAACTTTTAAATTTTGTTGAAGTGTCTGGTAAAACTGTTCAGACTTGACTTTTGCAGCGCATGAATAAGTACAAACTTGAAGATAAGTTGATTTGTTATACTGCTGATAACACTAACAGTAATTCTGGTTGTTTGATGAAAAAGGGGAATAAAAATGTGCTAAGATTTAGATACACTTATTTTAGAAATTGACTGTTCAGCCCACATTGTACACAATGCAGTACACACAGCATGTGATTTTGTATCCCTGGTCTTGGTATTTGTTATAAAAATTTTATATATGCAGTAAGAGTAGCGAAACTTAAAAGAGTTCTCTGAATTTGAGGAAACAGATTATAAAAAAATTATCTAATAGTGTCATAAGGTTCTTTAGTTTGCTTCCTGCAATAGAAAGAATTATTTCCATATTGATGGCCTAAAATCATACTTCTTATTTTGTGACAAATGCCCAAAATTATTTAATAGTTTTTAAATCTAGATAATGAACTGATTTTGAAATTTTTCTATGGTACCCTACTATTATTTAATAATGTAGTTCTGATATTGGAAGTTAATTCTATCACGGCAACAGAGAAATTTCATACATATTTTGAATTGGTCAACTTCAGGAAATAATACCCACAAATTTATACCACCCTCTACCAAAGAATGGCTATGCACTCTTAAAGAAAATGATGTTCAAGATCGAAAATTTTCGAGTGTAGACAAATTCTTTAATGCTAATATCCATTGCTTAGAGCTGTGGAGAACCACCCACAACAATCAGATAGAGATGAGTGCCAGTCCGGACTCTTTACTCAGTGTCTTATTGAAGCCTTGATTTTTTTTTTATTATTATTATTAAAACAAGCATATTAAAATGTGCTTAATACACAAATGAATTTTTAAAAAAAACACATAAGAGAAAAGGGAATGAATTATTTACACTGAGGATAAGATTTTTAATAGATTTAATTTTTTTTTCCCTAATCTTATCGTAAGATAAGATTATAAAAAATATTTATATTATTTTTTTTAACCCCTCAGTGCCTTCGATAGACTATTTCTAATCTTCAACAAGAGGAGAGTATTATTTTATATGATTATTTTTTTTTATTATTTTAAAATTACAATAGTAATAAATAAAATATTATTTAAACTTTTTTTTTTATTGATGTGAAAGCTGAAGAAAGAAGGGAAAAGTAAAAATGGTTCTTGTTTGGCTGGGTGGTCAGCAAACTGGTTCAAGAGAGATGTAGGGATGGTGACAGGATATTAAACAGATGATGATGTAGGTCTTAGAATGAGATGGTTGATTGAGGAGTGATAAAGGAATTAATAAAAAGAGTGAGTTGGAATGCAAAGTGTTATGGGGGAATTAGATGGAAATAATTATTGCAAGATTAGTAGAGTAGGGCAAGGGTTCTATTATTGTGAGCAAAAATTAGCTGGGACCTTATTAGATGGTTACTATGATTTATTAGTCTGTTATAGTATCTTCTAGAGAGATAGTTGATATGTTTAATAGTAGGAGGGATATTGAGATGACATGATGTATGACAGAATTTCTGACATACTAAGGAGAGTTAGTAATCATGCGGAGGATTTTATTTTGAAGGACCTGTATTTTCTTAATGTGGGTAGGTGCGGCATGGCCTCAAGTAGGGGAAGCATAAAGTAGGATAGGGTGGATTACTTGCTTATAGAGAAGAACTTTGTTAGCAAGAGTTAGTACTGAATTTCTGCCAATTAAAGGTGTATAGTTATGGATTTTGGTCCAGTATTTGTCAATTATTGATTGGATATGAAGTTTGGAATCCAGGATAACTCCTAAGTATTTGACCTCAGAGTCCCAAGAGATTTGATCATTAAAAAATGTGAGTTTTTTTATTAGGAGGGGGGGGGCATGACCTTTTCTAAAAATGAGAGCTTTAGTTTTATTAGTGTTTACAGCAATGCTCCAGAGTGTCATCCATTCCTCTATTTGTTTTAGATGATTTTGTAATTTAACTATTACGTTAATTAGATTTTTTCCTTGTGTGAGGATTGCTGCGTCATCTACGAATAAACAGAGGCTATTGTAAGGACTTGAGGTAGGTCATATGTAAACAAATTGGAGAAATTACAGACCCTTGATGTTGACCGGCTTTTATATAGCTTACTGTAGAGTAATATTAAGCTTAACTTGGAATGATCTATCTGTAAGGTAGTTATTTAAGATAACTATTATGTAGGGGAGGGGGAATTTAATTCGATTAGTTTGAAGATCAATCCATCGTGTCAGAGGCTGTTGAAAGCTTTTTGTATATCGAGGAAGATACCCCCAGAGACTTGTTTGGAATTAAATCCTCCTGTAATGGCATTCACAACCCGTAGCAGTTGATGGATAGTGCTGTGGTTAGTACGGAAGCCGAATTGTGAATCTGGAAAGAATATTATTAAAGGAAACATGAGTCAGTATTCTGATTAACAGGATTCTTTCAAAAAATTTTGAAATAGAATTTAGTAAACTGATAGGTCAATAGCTGGATGGAATGTAATGGCTTGACATTTATTAAAAAAGACATTACATTTATTAAAAATACATGAGACATTTATTAAAAAATTTTGTGAGATGAGTAAGTGCGTTGGGAGGATAGAATTTAAAGGCCTGATTGTGAATGCCATCCTCTCCGGGGGCATTCTTTTTGTTTAACTTTTTTTAATTATGGTAGTTTTTTCAAAGAGGGGGGGGGGAGAAATTAAAATTGGCATGGGCTAGAAGATAATTTTGAATAATTGATTTTGTTTTTTCAATATGATCATCATCATATGGAGTTTGATTTTCCTGGAACGGAGATTCAAGATTATGGGCAAGCAGATCAGCATTTTCATTATCAGAGAATACCAGACTAATATTGCCGATTAGTGGGGGGATATTGTTGTATTTATTAGAAAGTGTTTTTGTTCATATTAAAAAGGGAGTTATCTTCGGTATTAAGCTGTGGCCGCGGTAACCTAGTGGTCAAGTTTTTGGATTCGTGGTCGGCGGTTTTCGTTCAGTCGCGGGTTCGATCCTTGGCCGCCGTGTAGCAGGGACTGATGCATGTTAAATCTGTCAGGGCCCAAAGTCCTTCCGTTGGTGTGGTGTGGATGTTAGGAGAGGGGGTGCCAGCACAGGTATCGTCCTCGTCACTTGACCGTGGTTAAAAATTACGTGGTCCGTCGCCAATAGCCCTCGTGTTGCTTCTAAACTAACTAATCGGTATTAAGCTGGCGGAGTAGGTTCCCCCCCCCCCTTTTTTTTGTTTTAAAAGGTATTGATTTCATTTTTAATTTGTTTTTTGAGGTTAATTATGGGTTTCAAAGGAGGTATCTGGAATTTTGCCATTGTTTTCTATACATATTTTTCTCTTTAATTAGGTTTTTGATATGAGAGGGGAGTCTAAGATGGGGGGTATGGGTATTACTCGCATGGTTAATTGCATTTTTGATATTAGTAGTAAAGGATGTGATTGATTGATCTATATCAGAAATATTATTAATAATTGGCTTACCTTTTGTGATATTATATAGAATTTCTTGATAGTAGAAACAATTAGTAGTTGTTAGAGTGCGAAGGGGTAAAGGGAGAATTTTATTGAAAGAGATGTCCTTAGTATAGGGTTATGGTCGCGACGTAGTTCATTAACACTTTTGATATTGTAGAAGGGAATATTTTTCACAGGATAGGAAAATCTATTATAGAGTAAATATTGCTATTGTAAGGAAAGTGAGTGGGTGAGTCTGGAGCAGCTATTTGGAGGTTATTAGTGTTGCACATAGCACCAGGTTGTTACCTAATCTGTTTGCCCTGCCTCTGTTCCAGGTCGGATGTTTTGCATTAAAGTCGTCTGTTAAAATTCCGGTGGGGTTGTCTGAAAGGATATTGATTAATTCGTTATGGTTGATGAGATTACTGGGGGGATGATAAATAGTAGAGACTGTGAAGTATTGGTTGTCTTTGGTATTGATACGGATGGTGGAGGTATTTTTAATAACCATATGATGATGAATCCTATTTTTAATTAAAATTGCAGTGCCTCCGCCTCAAAGGTTGATCTGTCAGAACGGTATATATTATAATTTGGAAATTTAAATTTTTCAGAGGATTTGAGGTGAGTTTCCTGGACTCCTAGGATGTCTGGGTTGTAATCATCTATGAAATTTTGGAGTTCTCCTATTTTTGATTTAATGCCATTTACATTCCAGCTTGCAATCAGAAGGGATTTGCAGGGACGTCTTAGGGCCCAGGACCTCGCCTTTGAGAGGCCCTCATCTCGTTCTCTACTCAGCCTCAATAAGATCATGATCATGATAATTTTAATCGTCAAATGTTATTCTCGGATATGACTGGTTGAAGACAATTATTCCTATATTAAATATTCCTATTTACAACATTTGCTGAGAATCAGAGAAAATATTAGTTTTATTTCTAAAGTGAGATACGTCTAATTTATTGATAAAAATGCTGCTGTGGGAAGGACAGTCACAGACATTCCTTCCAGCGACCTTTTCTTTATTTGCACACATGAGTTGAGGATCGCTAATGAATGATCAAGAGATACACTTAAGCCCCCACAACAGAAGTGACAAAAACACATTCCCTATTTTATGACAGGCATCAGGGCTAATAAAAAGAGGGTTGAAATGACCCTGAAGGAAATCACACTTTTTCAAAGAAACGAATGGCCTACAGCTCTAAATCGGCATATTTTCCCCCTTTAAATTTAATTTCTTCGAAACAGCAACAGGTAATAATGTTTTTATTTTTGAATTATATTTTTTTGAAATTTAAGACAATATACAAATATTTATATTTTCATTAAAAAAGTAAAATAATATATAATTGTATTTGCCTTTTTTTTTATATAGAGTTATAAAAAATTCTGCTCTTTTTTTGTAAATTTTCTCTCTTCCCTTCTAAACAACATGAAATAATCTCTTATAAATATTTCAATAGACTCTTTAGAATATTTTTATATTGATTAATATGCATAAAGGCGCACTTCCTTCATTTTGAATGCACTATGATCCCCCTAAAGAGTATTCGATGTGTATTGTAATTCAAAGAAATATTTTTATTTGCTTCTAATATAGAAAGCGTTATTTTATTCGTTTAAAAATTGAAATGACAGTTCTTTTTTTATTATTATTGAAACTCAAATAAAAAAGAAAATTTATGAAACGAATATATTAAAATACTGTAGATTACAATAATGTAATATAAATGTAAGAAACAAATATATAACAGGAATCCTAGAGCAAGATTTGATAAATAGATAAATAAATGCCTGAACAATAATTTAATGTCTTCAAAGTAAACATCAAAAATAGAGAAATTCTCGTCCAACACAGTACAAAATAAAAGATTTTTAGTGTATAAGACCCCTTACTAGAAATTTTCTATTTGCATGTGCATGTTTAATCACATTTACCTGCAAAAAAATTTAAATCTATTACATATGCTTTAATTTTAGTTCTTATACTTTAAAACTTATAATATATTTATACTTTATCACTTATTAATACTTTATTACTTACTAATACTTTATCCCATATTAGTATATAAAATAATCTTAATGAAAATTACTTATACAAATATAATTTTTGTAATAATGTTCTTTAATTTTTGGAATCTATGACTTCCTTTCAATCATTAATCTATGTTTCGTTTGATAAGTATAATAACAAGGATATATATACTACGTATACAGGTCAATTGAAAAGTCCCCGTCCTGACACATAGATGGCGCTACTAGAATTAAATCCATATGTTTTTTAGTTAGCCCTAACCCTCAAAAGATGCGTGTATAAATTTGACAGCTGTCGGATCATTAGTTTGTGAATTATAGCATTTTGAGTGAAGCAACTTTTGTTATTGTGATAAAAATGAATAAAAAGGAATTTCGCGCGTTGATAAAATATTGCTTTTTGCAGGGGAAAAATACACTTGAAGCAAAAACTTGGCTTGATACCGAGTTTCCGGACACTGCCCCAGAAAAATCAACCATCAAGGATTGGTATGCTAAGTTTAGACGTGATGAAATGAGCACCGAAGACGGTGAACGCAGTGGACTCCCAAATAAGGTTGTTACCGACGAAAATATTAAAAAAATCCACAAAATGATTTTGAATGACCGTAAATTGAAATTGAATGAAATAGCAGACACTCTAAAGATATCAACTGAACGTGTACATCATATTCACGAATATTTGTGTATGAGAAAGCTCTGTGCAAAGTGGATACCGCGCGAGCTCACTTTTGACCAAAAACAACGACGATTCGGAGCAGTGTTTGAAGATGATCAAGCGTAATAAACACGAGTTTTTGCGTCGATATGTGACAATGGATGAAACATGGCTCCATCATTTCACTCCGAAGTCCAATCGGCAGTCATCCGAGTGGACTGCACACGATGAACCCGCTCCAGAGCGTGGGAAAACGCAACAGTCGGCTGGCAAGGTTATGGCGTCTGTATTTTGGGATGCGCATGGAATAATTTTCATTGACTACCTTGAAAAAGGAAGGACCATCAACAGCGGCTATTACATAGCGTCATTAGACCGTTTGAAGGACGAAATCGCCGAAAAACGGCCGCATTTGAAGAAAAAGAAAGTGCTGCTTTACAAAGACAATGCACCGTGTCACAAGGCAGTGAAAACGATGGCAAAATTCCATGAATTGGGCTTCGAATTGCTTCCTCATCCACCGTATTCTCCAGATCTGGCCCCCAGCGACTATTTCCTGTTCTCAGATCTCAAAAGAATGCTCGCTGGGAAGAAATTTTCGTCGAATGAAGAGGTGATGGCCGAAACTGAGGCCTATTTTGAAGCAAAGGACAAATCGTACTACAAAAATGGTATCGAAAAGTTGGAGGTTCGCTATAATCAGTGTTTCACCCTTGAAGGGAATTATGTTGAATAAAAAAAAACTAATTTTGCCAAAAAAATGTGTTTTACTATGGTAGGCCGGGGACTTTTCAATTTACCTGTTAATTACACACATATATTATTCTGAGAACTTTTAAGAGATTCCAAATATCATGACAGACAATACAATATAGAAACCTAAAAACCTTTTACAAATTTTTTTCCCTGCATGTTCATTTCCATTTTAAAATGGTTTATTCAATATTTTCTTAAGATCCCATTTTACATAAGCAATTTTTTTTAAAAAAAAACTTAAAATATTTAAAGAAATCTAATAATCAACTGCATGTGATAAAACTAATATTGATTTATATTAGTACATAGTACATATGTATATCTGCATTATAATGATAATTTGAATTATAATATTTTGTATATTGATAATAATGAAATAATCATAATGTGAAAATAGGAAAATTGTATATAAGAAATAATAACTCAATTGAAGCTTTGCTCTTTCTATCCACGAAAGAGTTAAAAGAAATTACTTAAAAAAAATCGATCTAATCACTTTCAGCATTCTTACGAAAACGCGAGAGATTTAAATTACTCTCATTTTATATACCTGAACACAGAATAAGTATGATGAACTACCACAGCCGATTACAATTATCTAGTCGCGTAGACAACCAACTTATACAATTCATTGATGAACGTCGTTATTGGAAATAAGTGCTGAAGAGAATAGAGGCTGTTATAAAATTATTTAGCATTAAGAGGACTGCCTTTTAGAGGGAAAAGCGAAACTATAGATTCAGTGAATAACGGAAATTATTTAGGCACTTTGGAACTTCTAAATAAGTTTGATCAATTTTTAAATGAACATATTAAAAAGTAGGGCTATTTAGGAAAAGGTAATCCGTCTAATCTATCAGCTGTAATTTATGATGAATTCATTAAAGTCATGGCGTGGGAAACTATCGTCACTGAAATAGAGAAAGCAAAATATTATTCAATTTTTGTTACCCTTGAAATGACTCATGCTGACCGACTAACTTTTGTTTTACGGTATGTCCAAAATGGTGCATCGATTGAGAGATTTTTGCAATTTATTAATACTAATGGACATACTGCAGAGTATCTGACGGATGTTGTGGTTTCATTTTTGGAAAATAACATTTCCTTTAGTGATTGTAGAGATCAGTCATACGACGATACCTTGAATATGTCTATGAAATATTCAGGATTGCAAGCCCGATTTCAAGAAAAAAATTAATAAGCTATATACGTACCATGTGCAGGATATTCTTGGAATTTAATTGGCGTTCATACAGTAGAATGTAACAATTTACGTTGATTGTGTATAAAATCGTTATAATTTTTTCTCATCGTCAACCTACCGGTGTAGTATACTAACATTAAATTTGAGCTGTGCAAATAAAGTTTTAAGCTCCGGATATTCAGTCTGGAGCCTGGAATGCTTAATTAATGATGGATTATAGGCAGCGGATACTTGACTTTCTGCTAAAAAATTAAAAATTAAGATGAATGAATTAGAAACTACTTTTTTAACTATCCTTTGGAATGACATTTTGACACGTAATGACAAAGTAAATCTTTTTCGCCAGGATAAAAATATGGATTTGTCGAAAAGTGTAAAATTATTAAAATCGTTAATGATATATATATATATATATATATATATATATACCAAAAGAGACTCTTCTGACTATTATGAGTCAAAATACAAGGAAGTATCTTTTATAAAGGAGTATCAAAGTCTTCATAAGCAGGTAAGACAATGCAGTTTAAGGGTAACTTTCCTTAAAGGAAATACACTGATACATCATTGGAAATAGCCACAGCCAGGAATTTAAAATATAAACCTTTTTACCAGTAATGGACTCTCTAGTTTTCAAGAGTTTTAGGGCAGCTATGAGTTGGATGATTATCTTCACATTTCATGCATTTAAATTCCCTAGTGCATAATCTAGAGAGGTGAAAATAACTTTGACAGCGATCGCATTGATTGGGTGTTTTTCTTTTACTGAGAGGCTCAATTTTAACTGAAAGGTATCCAATATTATTGATTTCGAAATTTTTTGTTGCTTTCTGTTTTTGGAAGTGTAACTAAAAATAGGGGGAGTAGCTGGTTATTTATTTAGATTTTAAGTTATTGCATTCATTGATTATAAGATTATATTCAGCTAATTCCTGAATTATTTCAGCGTGGGAATAATTAATTGGGAGGCCTTTAATTATACATTTAAAGGATTCTCTCACTAGATAATTCAAATGTGTGAGCTTCTAAATTCCTCTCTTGAACATGATTTTGGATTGTTCTGAATGCTTCAACTGTAGGAGGGGGGGATTTTAAACTATTTCTTATATAGTCACCTTTGAGCTCGTATTTTGTCAATTTCATCATATTTTCAAGAGTTGCTTTTGGGTCGTCAAATGATTGGGGAGGGTCTTTTTTAGCTTCCTCTTTCAATACGTAGGGGAATTCTAAGTCGTATTCATCATTATTATTAGTTGTTGTTGTTTTTAGTTTTATCACTACTAACTGCTTGAGAATTGATAACGTCCATATCAGAGATGAAATCATCATTGCTCTCGATATCTGAATATCCATCAGAGAGCTCAGAATATTTGTTGTTTAATGGAAGGTTAAATTCCTCTTTTCTTAAATTTTTTTGAGTTCGTATCTGTAATTCTTTTGAGAGAGTTTAACTTTCTTCTACTTTTTATTTCGTGAAATTCATTATCTTTTTTTACAGTAATGATGGTAGGAATGGATTTTAACTTTTCAGCGCATTTAAAGAGGTTTCAAAAGCTAGATTTTTATGTAGAGTTTCAAATTTTTCATTAGCTTCCTATTGAGATTTTTCCATCTGTTTTATTTTGAGTTCTAGGTTAGAGACAGTAAATTTAGAATTTGATTTTGAATTTTAAGATGATTCATAATATCAGTTTAGATTGTGTTTTCTATTTCATTTGATAATATCTTAAGAGTTTCGAAAACACTGGGTGGGCAGTCCAAACATGAACCATTTTCAACAGAATCAATAATTTTTTTAAGGGGAGAATTTGATGAAGAGTGTATAAGTTGTGATTAGAGATAAAATCTTTACAGGCTTCAGGAGTAATTATCGAGTCACCGAAAATGACACTTACCTCCTTTGGTTTCAGCAGTCCAGCAACAGTCGTTTTGAGTTTCAGATAACTTGGCATGGAAATCCACAGCAATGAATCCAGGTTACCGAATTTTTATGAATTAAAAAAAAATAGTGCTAAGAACGCACAAGGTTCAAAGGCGCTTAGCGCCCACTAACACGCTAACCCACCAAAGGTGGTTAGCATATGAAAATCCAAGGGGGAAAAAAAAACAGTCCAAATATTCACTAAAACTAGTAGCAGGGAAAGTCACAAGAAGATGCAAGAAAAAACTTGCATGTAAAAGTCCTTATGAGAGTCGATGGGAACAGATGCAGTCGGCTCACAACACGTGTAAATTGGCCGGGGTGGTTGTCGTCGGTCTCTGCCTGTCGAAAGGGTGATTACCGTCGGGGGTGAAGCTCTAGATAAGAGCAGAGGAAACAATCACACTCCGTGGAGTCAGGGGGAAGAAAGAAAAAAAGTGGAGAACCAGTTTTAATAAAGTTAATTAGTTTCAGTGGATAAACTTGCGAATTGAAATTGCCTGGTCTGATTTAGAAGAAAGTACATAAGTTGTTAATGAAATCATAAAAGATTCCATAAATATTGATAACTTGTTTGATGAACATACAGCGTTGAACCTGATGATTCAAAACCAAAGTGTTGATTGTGGTTCAAGTTTTGAAAAAGTGCTAGATTCTATTGAAGAGAGACCCATGTGTTGACCGGGAATGACAGAATAGTCCCTCTGTAGCTCATGCATATCGTAAGAGGCGACTAAAATAGGTACCCAACGTCTGGGGGTATAGCAAGGCACCTCGTCCCTGGAGATTATATCAGAGTACCTCAGGGACTTGCCTTCTTTAGGAAGTACAAGCATCATGAACCCGAAGCACCCTAGAGATCTTTTATCTTTCCTATGGGTTTTACTGTCTTTGGTAAACTCGGGTGACACGCGCTCGGGTTGCCCTAACGATCCTTCTCTATTTTCAAACCTTCTTTTTGTCAACCAATTTTTGTCTTTTCTTCAATTTCTTCATGTCTGGACTACAGTTAAATCTTGTTTGGAGCAGCATAGCCATATCTGGCTCTTGCGCCAATAAATTTTACATTCACTCTCTCACATTTTAGTGAAGAGAAATGGAAAACAATATTTAATTTATAATGACTGATATGTTACAATATGTCTAAAATAGTTGAGTTCCCCATATCTTTGCCTGAGACATCTGTTTAAGTTGAAAGATTTTTCAACTGTAAAGAACATTTGATGAGCAGAAAATGGTAGTCTTTCAGGATCTACTTTTAAAAATCTGCTAAATGTTAAAATTAACTCAAAACTTGTGAATTTTATGATGTAATTAAAACGAACAAACCATTTCTGAAAGAAGTTATACCTAGCGAAAAATACAACTGAATAAATAAAGTTTAATGTTTCAGTAAACTGTTGAGACTCTAAGTTATTTCAAAAATATGTCCTGGTTCGGACCTGAAAAAACGATACAGCTACCTAGGGGTCATTCCAAAACCAGTCAGACAGTGTAATATTTATACTCGAGCGTTCCCAAACATTCAGGTAAAAGCAAAATATATTTCACTGTTACCTGACTCGTGCGAAATTTACCTCACGACTGTCACTGTCTGGTAAAATTTTACACTGGTCGAATGGCTTTGGAATGCAACCCTAATTTGGAATTTTTAAAAGTTTATCAACTTCAAACGTGTTTCTGACAGCTGATACACAGCTACTCCCTTTGATAAGGTTTACTATAGAATGGAAAATTTTAAAATAAAAAAAAAATGTAAAGTTTTTATTCATATACATTTATTTTAAAACATTGCAAATCTTATAATATTGTTGCATAAAATAAGCAAACAAAAATCTCCTTTTTACGGGAGGGATAAACCCAGGAACTTTTTTAGACTTCTTGAGGCCCTGGGTCCTTATGAAAAAATTGGTCCTACCAGTGACCCTTTAATCTAATTTTGTGTATATATATGTACAGTTCAATAAAAGCGATCCATAATAAAATGAGGTTTTATGTGAATATTCATTTTGTACATTTTAAATTCTCAAAATCATTTTAATTAGGTCTTCAAAATCAATTGTTAATAATATTTCATTTTCAATACTCATCAAGCTTAAATTATTCAAACGTGATTGAGTCATACAATTTCTCAATTCATTTTTGACTAATTTGAGTTTTGAAAATAACCGCTCACCACTAGCGTTAGTAATCATCATTGGTAAGAAAATTCTCACTATTATTTCAATATTTGGAAACACTTGATAGCCTTTCATTATATGTATGTATGTATGCAGTGTGTTGATCCCAATTTCAGTCCCTTCATCCAACAACTGTTCTTCATCTACATTTTTAGAAAGATATTTTTTATTAATCTTCCTTTTATCCATTTCTTCTCTTTGCTTTTTCTTCAGCTTTCGCCATCAATGATCATGTATGACTTGAAATATTGACATTCCAAGTTTAATTCCCTTTTTTAATGTCTTTATAGTAAAATGTTGATATTTTCTCGCATGCTATTTTAATTTCTGTCTCATCCAAATTAGAAGTATTTTCAAAAAATCCAAACATTTCAAAAAGCTCCTCATATTTTTTTACTACGCATTTGTACATTGAAAATTAGGGAGTTGATTATTTGTAAAATGGTTTCTATTTTATATTTCTGGCTGTGGCTGTTTTCAAATGTGTCGGTGTCGCTATTTCCTTCAAAGAAAATTACCCTAACACTGCGTTGTCTTACATGCTTGTGAATACTTTGATACTCCTTTATAAAGGATACTTCCTTGGTTTTTGACTCATAATAGTCAGAAGAGTCTCTGTTGATTTTTATATATATCATTAACGATTTTAATAATTTTAGACCTTTCGACAAATCCATATTTTTACTCTGGAGAAATAGATTTACTTCGTCAATATGTGTCAAAATGTCATTCCAAAGGATAGTTAAAAAAGTAGTTTTTAATTCATTCATCATAATTTTTAATTTTTTAGCAGAACGTCGAGTATCCGCTGTCTGTAGTTCATCATTAATTAAGCAATCCAGGCTCAAGACAATCTCTGAATAACCGAAGCTTAAAGCTTTAATTGCATTTGGGCGTGCTGACCAATGTGTTTGTGATAGGTTTTTCAGGACATTTTTATTTCTATCACAGCTCAAATTTAATGTTAGGATATTCTAACGATGGTTTGACGATGAGAAACATTTATAAAGATTTTAGACAAAATCAAAGTAAATTTTGTTACATTCTACTGCTTGATACAAATTAAATTCAAAGAATGTACTGCGCATGGTATTTATTTGTTTATGGAAGTCGGGCTTACAATCCTGAATATTTCCCAGACAAATTCGAGGCATTGTCGTATGACTGACCTCTACAATCACACTGAGGGAAATGCTATTTTCCAAAAATGAAACCGCAACATCCGTCAGATATTCTGCACTATGTCCATTAATATTATTAAATTGCAAATTTTTTTCAATAGGTGCACCATTTTGGACATACCGTAAAATAAATGTTAGTTGGTCAGCAATGAGACACATCTGGGGAAGAATCAATGAAAATAGAATAATATTTAACTTTCTGTATTTCAATTACGATAGTTTCCAAGACTTTTGACGCCATGATTTCAATGAATTCATCACAAGTTGTATCAGATAGATAAGAAGGATTATCAGAATTGCCGTATTTTTTAATATGTTCATTTAAAAATGAGCCAAATTTCCTTAAAAGTTCCAAAGTGCCTAAATAGTTTCCGTTATTCACTGAACCTATAGTTTCGCTTTTCCCTCTGAAAGGCAGTCCTCTTGATACTAAATAATTTTATAACAGCCTCTATGCTCTTCAGCATTTCTTTCCAATAATGACATTCATCAATGAATTTAGAAAGAACAAATCTTCAATTAAATTATTACTTCTAATAAATAATTTTCATATTTTCATTATTTCATTTTTATTATTAATGTACAAAATATTATATTTCAAATTATCGTAATAAAATAAAGATATACATGTGTACTATAATTATACTAGTATAAATCAATATTAGTTTTATGACATACAATTAATTATCAAATTTCCCATATATATATATATATATATATATATATATAAAATTGCGAATGTAAAATCATATCTAAGAAAATATTTAGTAAATCGCTTTAATGGGGGAGGGGAATGACATGCAGGAAAAAAATCTGTAAAAGATTTTTAGGTTTTGATATTGTATTGTCTTATATAATAGTTGGAATCTTTTAAGCCGCTGTAGCTTAGTGGTCATGGTTTCGGATTCGTGTCCGGCGGTTTTCATTCAGTCGTGGGTTCGATCCTTGGCTGCTAAAGACCTGCCGCGTAGCCGGGGCTGATGCACATTAAATCTGTCGGGGCCCAAAGTCCTCCTGTCGGCGTGGTGTGGAAGTTAGGAGAGGGGATACCAGCTCATGTGCCACCCTCGTCATATGACCGAGGTTCAAAATTGCAAGGTCCGTTGCCAATAGCCCTCGCTTCTAGTGCGACGATAATGAAAACTGAACTAAACTTGGAATCTCTTAAAAATTCTCAGAAAAATATGTTTGTAACTATACGAAATATGTATATCCTTGTATTATTATGCTTATCAAGTTAAACAAAGAATTATGATAAAAAGGAAATCCTAGATTCCAAAAATTAAAGAACATTATTACATAAATTATTTATTAGGAGAATTATATTTATGTAAGTAATTTTCATTAAAAGTATTTTATATCATTATGTGATAAAGTATTAATAAGTGATAAAAGTATAAATACTTTATTAGTTTGAAAGTATAAGAAAACTGGAATTAAAGTACTTATAAGAAATTTCAATTTTCTGCAGGAAAATTTGATTAAACATCCACACGCAAATCTAAAATTTCTGATGAGCGGTCTTATACACTAAAAATCTCTTATTTTATACTATGTTTGACGAGAATTTTTCCATTTTTTGATGTTTATTCTTAAGACATTGAATTATAGTACAGGCATTTATTTATATAATCAAATTGTACTCTAGGATTCCTGTTATATGATTATTTTTCTACATTTATATTACATTACTACAATCTGTAATTAAGTAACACATTTGTTTTATAAATATTCTTTTTTATCTGGGTTTCAATAATAAAAAAGGATAGTAATTTGAATTTGTAAACGAGTAAAATAATGCTTTCCATATTAGAAGCAAATAAAAATATTTCTCTGAATTACAATGCACATCGAAAATTCTTTTGGAAGTTCTTAGTGAATTCAAAATGAAGGAAGCGTGCACTTATGCATATTAATCAATATAAAAATATTCTTAGGAGTCAAATGAAATACTTATATATAATTTTATAAACAGTTAAGAGATAATTTTATGTTGTTCAGAAGGAGAAAGAGAACATTTACAAAAAAAAAAGCAGAATTTTTTTAAACGATATTATTTTGTTGTTTCGAAGAAATCACATTCAAGGGAAGGAATTGCCGATTTAGAACTGTAGGCCACTCGTTCCTTCGAAAAAACATGATTTCCGTTAGTGTCATTTCAACCCCCTTTTATTTAGCTCTGATACCTGTCATAAAATAGGAAATGTGTTTTTGTCACTTCTGTTGGAGGCTTAAGTGTATCTCTTGCTCATTCATGAGTGATCCTTAACTGACGTGTGCAAAAAAATATAAGGTCGCTGGAAGGAGTTACTGTTATGTCTGTGACTGTCCTTTCAACAGCAGCATTTTTATCAATGAACTCGACATATCTCTCTTTAGAAATAAAACTAATGTTTTCTCAGCAAGTGTATTAAAAAAGAAATAACTGTCTTCAACCAGTCATGTCCGGAAGTAACATTTGATGATTAAAATTATTCTGTTCATGATCTCTTACTGAGGCCGAGTAGAGAGCGACACGAGACCCCCCCCCCCCAAATGCGAGGCCCGGGCCTAGTTGGCCCATGCCTTAAGACGTCTCTGGATGAACATGTTGCTTTATTGTAACAAATTTTTAATATTTGACTTTGCAGGGATAAGGCGTTGGTTAAGAACAAGTTCACAGAAATTAATTAATTACCAATTTAAGTTATAATATAAAGCTGGTCTTCATACCACACGAAGACGAGTCTTTGTCGAGAGAGAGGATAAAGTGTTTCAGCTGTAAATAATCGTCTCGATAGCTACGTGACGTCACAATGCAGCTTGAAAATTAGAAATATGCGTATTAAAAATTTTCCGCATTCACCACAACTTTAATCAAGCTTTTTCTCATCTATTTCTTCTTTTTGCTACAAGATTAGCTTCTACGCTGAAATTCTTTTCCTAAAGGAATGAAGATGGAAATGCTACCAGAAACTTTCTTGCGGTAGTCCATAATGCAGAATTAGAAACAAGTGTGTCTCTCTAAAACCAAAATTGCTGATATCTCTTTCTTAACTAAACCTTAAGCTCTTCGTTTGTACCTATTCCAATAAGATCTTGTGACATAACATTCAATTCTTCAAAGTCACCGTATAGATTAATAATCTACTGTGGCATTTCCATAGTCAAAAGATCCTCAGGACTAGTATAAAAATCTATGTGAAGGGTATTTAAATGTTGAACGTAGGCCGAAACGTCATTATCCGTCCTACAAACAAATTTGGAAACTAGGAGTATTCTTGTTATTCAATTATTTTGCTTTATTAGATTAATTATGGCAAGAAAAGCTGTAATGATGGACTTTGTTTTTATTTAATTTCGGTTTACGAGAAAAATGTCAGAGCGACTTGACCCGTCTTCAATAGAGGCAGTAGTGTAAACGGCTCAGCTATCCTGATTGTTTCCATGATCATGATATCAATTAAGCTCTGTTAGCATTTGAAAGTAAATATTATAAATAATGTAGCATGTGCGTTGCTTTAAATAGCAAATAAATTATGTTACTGATGAAATCAAGAGCCTTTTATTTATTCAACACGTGACATGCTAAATAAGGCTTAAGAACTTCATTTCTGTATTTTTTAGCAGTCACAGTCTCTGTCTCAAAAATATGGAGCTCTACATGATGCCTGAAAGTAATATGAATCTGCTTGATGATAAACTATGTCTTTCAGAGATATTTCCCTGGTGAAAAAGAGTTCCACGCTCTCTATATATAATTGGCTGATGCAAATTAGTTTTCAGACTAAAGATAGATATTCGTTTCTGAACACATTGGCTTATTGTCTCAGACTGCTGTAATGATGTTTCAAACATAGTTTAGACAAGCGCGTTTATATGCAGATGTGAAGAGAATGCAAACTGTAGGTCCACTGGTATAGAGGCCAACACTATTAAGTCTCAAGTAAAATAGTTTGCCTGGAAAAAAGTACTCATGTGGCAGGTGTGAGCGCTGATCTTAATTCTCTGGCTGAACTATCCCTCTCAAGCCGCACAGTTAATCACGCACGTAGGCATATTCAGAACTGAGTTATTTCAGTTTGTGTGAATCCGGATTCAAGCATTCCAACGATTCTTCTTTTCGTAAACTTGTCCAGTTGCCATATTTGTGGTATTATTTGATTAGTTTATTCAATAACAACATTCCTTCATACATTAATTGCAAGAAACTTGTCTGAATTGCTTATACCAAGAGAATCGGTTTATTCGCTTTCCGATATGTGCAAGTATTTTGAGCGTTAAGATGTCGACTGAAATGTTTTGCATAGCAATGTTTCACCTTCAACGTGTGATGATTCTTCACAAGTTACTTCGAACAAATTCACCAATATTTACTTTTTTTTTTACATTTTACGAATTATGATTAACTTTTGGACAACAATGTATACATGTATAATCATCATCAAAAAAAAATAATTACACCTTGAAAATAAATAAGTACTCATCAACAACAAGAGATTATTAAAAACTGTGAGTGTAAGTATGGCGAAATTTATTGATTAAAATATCAAATCTTTGCAACCCCTAATAGGATTTTCGGCGACCATTATTTCTAATGTATTTTGCGGTATTTCTTGGCTTGGAGTCGTAGACGCTCTTAACTGTATACTGACTCAACTCATTTCAGGCAGAATGAACTTTGTTTTGTAGATCTTGCAAATTTTGTTGCAACGTTGGAGTTTTAACAGAACGTTTTACTACACCTCATAAGTTTCTTATGGGCGATAGGTCTAGAGCTGCTGCTGACCACGGCATAATGTCTATGGCTCTTGAGATGGCAGCGGTTTGAATATGAGTAATGTCTTGTAGAATTAGATGTGACTAGGCTGTGCGTTCACAAAAAAAATGGCCATCGGCTGAATAACCTTTCTTACGTACTTGTATGACGTCAAAGTGGCTTTGAGGAAAATCAACGGTGATCGGACAGCGTAAGAAATCACATCCTATACCATTACAACCAGTTGTCTGGGTGTAAGACGATGGATAACAAATTGTTTATCATGGCACTGACACCATCGCCTCCAAACACGGGCGCAGTTATCCTCCTCACCAAGACAAAATCGAGACTTATTGCTAAAGATGCCCCATTGTTATTTCGCATGACTCCACGCGGCTCTTTCGTGGCAACATTGTTATAATATAAGAGACAATATTCACGTACAAGGAATCCAGAAGCATGCAGTCGTCTGCTAATGGTACTGACACTTACAGGATGATACACAGAGGGCATCAATGTTCGAATAATGACAGGATTTGGGGTTATTGGCATGCCTCGGGCTTATAGGACAATTCTTCGATCTCCCCAACTTGTTCAGTGCGTTAAGAAATTTTAAGATAACTAACGAATTTGTATATTTGTGAATAAAATACTATATTCACATTTTAATCGGAAAAAACTATGGATCGGCGAACACTTTTTGTATTTATTGCAACTTTAAAAATTAATCTAAATCTTACTAAGATGTATTCATTTTTCTTTTTCTGGTCCATAAGGTGTCAGTTAAGAAATTATGAGACCACTTGAAAAAATTAGCAAATTATATCAGAATCATTATGAAACGCATGCGTTAGTATTTCATGACTAGATTATCCGAGAAATGCAGGTTTTGCTTGTGTTATCCACGATTTTTTTGCAGATGCTGCGGGATAAGGGCAAAGTGAGAAAAATTTTATTTTATAAGGGTACTGGGAAATCTGAAACAGAAAGAAATAGATTAATGAAACGTTCTAAAACCGCCACTCGCAATGCCATAGTTAGAAAAGACGATTCAAAGAAATTAAAACGATCTAGAAGAAAAATAATTTTAAAAGCGTGGTACAATCGCAGTTTGGAAGAGTCTTAAATCAAATGCCAATAAAAAAAATTATGGAAATGAAGAAAACTTGAAGTTATTGTAACATTATCGAGTGAAAAGACTGATATTGTCTAAAAATGTCATGTCATGTCATGGAAAGATGAGAGGAAACAAATTACATTTTTTGATGAAGAGAAATTTAACCTTGATGGTCTCGATGGCTACAAACACTATTGACATGACTTGAAAATGGAACTGAAAGAATGTTTCAGTCGACAAATGGAAAGAGGATCCGTAAAATGGTTTGAGGAATCATTAATTATGATGGGCTTACGATTTATAGCGAATATCGGGACTTGTGGACTCTTCACTTTATCAAGCTATACTTTATGATTATCTGATACCGTTTGGACCCTTATTAGGGAATACCAATTGAATATTTTAGCAGAACAATGCTTATTATTATACATCTATTCTAAATCCACCTAGGAGTGGATTAATAAAGGAAAAATTAATGCTTTGCCATGGCCAAGTCGAAGTCCAGACTTAAACTTTGTGGAAAAACCTTTGGGATATTTTATGTTTTCAGATACATTATGCCTCAGTAATGCTAGAATTAAGCAGTTTCCATCAACCCATGAACTGGAAGTAGTCATAGTAAAATAATGGCAAAATATTTCTGAAATTGAACTTAACTACTTGATCATTTTAGTGAAAAGCAAAGTGTTTGAGGTTATCAGGAAAAAATATTGATTTTCATACTTCTCTCGTTTTAAACAATTTTTTTCATAATTTGTTAACAGTAATATTTCATTTATTTTTAATATTTTTGTTAACTTAATCATTTATTACATTATTTAAGAAATATTGAAATTTAATTGTAATAAATATGTTCTAATAACGCATTTCATTTATTTAAATTACATTTGGAGTACTTATTTATTTTATAATTTTAAAAATTATAATGGTCTAATGATTTCTTTACGAACTTTGGTCCATGTAGTTCTCCTTAAGCCTGCTTTTTGGGAGTAATAAGTTCCTTATACTCAATTTCGTAATAGCGCGAGTGAGTGAAAGTAAATGTTTATGCAGAAAGAACCAAAAATGGCCATGCTTCATAAATCTAGCTATGTGTATCTGTGATCAACATTTAATTGACTAGTAATAATTCTTCTAGCTTTAGCTTCAATCCGTATAGTTTTATCACGATAATATTCACAATTTCAAATTCTGCTTCAAATTCTGTTTCCAAATGAACTTCAAGAATACCTCAATGAGTTAGCTCCAAACCCTCGACTTTTAATTTCAAAACACTCAATTCTGATTCCAGTTCGGAAATGTCAACACCTTGTCAGACTATTATCTCTTCAACTTTGTTATACACTTTCGTGTAAAAGATTCTCTTTCAATTTTCCGTGACTGTTTTTGAAACTTCAAAATTAACCATACCCATATTTCACTCAAGCCTTTTCCAGTCTTGTAATGGACGCAAAAAATATTGCATTATTCCTTCAACAAAGAAATAATTCAGTACGCTAACAGCGCATCAAAAATTGGAAAATGTTGTGCCTGAGATAGTTTTAAATCTTGTTAACTAAAATGTTATCAGAATAAGCAACAATCAAGTCGATTGCTTGATTAATTGAATTCTGAGGAGATGGAATTCATTAACTTGCATCAACTTTGGAAGACTCTCATATATACACAATTTTTTTCCATAGATGCAATCATGGTAGAAGACGAATACTTATTTTCTTCAAAACAATACCAATTAGATGAGAAAAAAGATATGGAAAAATAAGAACGAAACAGTATTTGAAAATTTTTACTTTTATTGAAACAGGAAAATCATTACTAGAAATAATGATGCATAATACAAGGAAAATTGTCACTTTGGTTGAACCTTTTTTAAATGCAAGATTCATGCTCAAATATCGCATCAAAAATTAGCATACGTAAAATAAATTAATGCATTCATCATTCTTTAGCAGCTTGAAGTATTCAAATTGAAGTCTGGAGCATCCTGTACCAATCTCATCCATTTCAGTCTGTAGTGCTTCCAAAGGACATTGCAGTGGTGATTCGAATAAATTTTTCAAAGTTAAATACAATAGGAATTTTCCGTTGAGACCTGATCGATGCAATAAAATCCGAACCGGTGATTAGAATCATTTCTATGCTTATAGTCAACATCTCGCTATTATTGAATATTTTAAAATATACCACTCTTTACAAGCAGTTAAGACCGTGACGTAGTAAGACATTTACAATGTAGTGGTGTACATTAGAAAATAATGTCGAATTTACAGAGTTCTTTTGCGGAAAAAATATCTTAAGTAATATAATCGTATTTCTTCTTGTCTACAAATCTTATGAATACTCGGGAAGGCTCTACGGTTATACATACATGTATTTAATCCTATTTCAGCATATGTTCAACGCTTGTGAATAGTATGACCATACCCTGCTTTTATTTATTTGTATGCAATTGTTTGGTATTATTGAACATGAAATGGGAGGGGTACACTATCGAGTCTGAAATAACTTAGCACAAAACGCTGAATAATTCTTTTGTTCTTACACGCATTTTTTGATCGCAATTGGTCAATGGATATACAAAGAATAACGTTTCACAGAAAATAAAGACAGAGTAGACCATACGGTTTAATACAAGCATACTGTAAAGTTTGCATGTTCTATTCGAAATGCATTGAGTTTTCGCTTATAAATTTTTTTAATTTCATGTTTAGGCGATGTTCCTTTTAGAACAGAAAAAAACTATCCTATTATCGTCAAAATACATAGCTAGCTTACCAATGTTGCCTTTACAATAAGGGAGCGATAATGCTTCCTTTGTTGAGGAAGTATGTCTCTGGTAAAAACAACTTGAATATATATATATATATATATATATATATATATATATATATATATAATCTTTTGTGTAAGTGTGTGTATGCCGCAGAGGGATCGACATATCATTTTCACTCAGAGAAATGTAATTTTAACTATAGTTTTTAAAATTGAAAAGATTATATATAAAATCGCCATTAAAGGGAGAATTCGATACTAAACCTATTATAATATGAATCGGCAAAAGACCATTCAGGGCATTCGATATCGTGACGCTTCTCAATCCTGAACATAGCGAGAACGTTTTCATTTCAATTCACATTAAAGGCTTCTGCACGAGCGTTTGTTCAAGCGCTCTTTCGTGTCCCACAAGAATAGATCTCGAAATTTAACATTTTCTGACAAATATATTTTCCATTGAAGGATAATATTACCCATTAGCAGCTAATACTAAATTCATTTTAGTTTTTAACATTTGAATTCTTAATGATGAACCATTTATAAAATTTGGATTGAGTTCCTATATCGGCACAAAGTATTCCATAGATATTAAAACCTTTGCATTTTTTTCACACAATCTCATCTCTTTTACGAATCCACATTTTTCCAGCATTTGCAAGGTTGAGATTGTCAAAATTTGCAGCAATATCTATAAAAAATAATCCAGCACCAATAATTTTTTAGAGACGACTTAGGATTAAATATGTTTTACAAGTACAATTTATAGGCATAATTGTTTTCTGAAAAAATGTGTCGATCACTGAGGGAAATGTAACATTCTGAAAACATTGTATTCAATAAATAACACTTTTGATTATATAACAATCATGAACCAGCGTGAATAGTAAAGTATTTTCCTATAGAATAGTTATAACCTCAGTCAAACAACATTCCCATTCAACACTTTGATTTAATGGATGAGATAATTTCATTTGAAAATGATCCGGAGTGTTATTCGGGATAAAATTCATGCTCACATTGGGAGGTAACAAGATATGAAAATCGTTTACAGCCAGATCCATTATAATAACAAAGCAATTACAACAGCTCTTATCCAGGAATTTTGTGAACCTGGAATTCAAACTTTACAAATAGCTGACGAGATGGACTATTACTTTCGGTTTGAATAATTTTTTCGACTTTCCGATAGGTACCAGTTGATTTATCTATTTTTTGTAGCTTCATTTTGAAAACGACGTTCGATTTGTTTTGAATTAATGTCATGTAAAATGTAAGTTGGCGAAATTGTCGGATAATTTTGTAAATGCGAAATGTTTCTTCAATCCATCCTTTTTAAACTACTTTTCTGAAGTTTTTCGAGAGTTTTCACTATTCGGACTGTATCAGTGATATTCAACCTTTTAAACCTTGGGAAACCCTTTGAGCTTACCATTTTTTTGAAAGAACCCTTTGATCAGAGAGATGGAAAAAGCTTATCCTACTAAAATTTACAAAATAATGATTGTATCCCTATTTTATAACAATAGAAACTTCTTAATTAAATAATGAATTGTAAGGTAGCTATTTTTTGGTGGGGGGGGGGGGTTACTAAAATATATTCCTTGTATAATAAACAAAAACAACAAATATATACTTTATAAAATAAACAAAAGTGACAATAAAATAAATCATAATAAAAGAAAGAAAAAAATTATCACTTGGTTGTTTATAACAAAGCATTTTTGCGTCTGGAATAATTGTCGAAATCTGCAATGAACTTAATGTCATCTTCAGCATCCAATCTGTTTCTGTATTTTGTTTTTGTTGCAGCGTACAAAGAGAAAATTTTTTCGCTTACATAGGTTGAAACATGTGACATTAGATGTCTTCCATATCTTTTGGCAATTTCTGGATATTGTTTTCTAATATCAATCCAAAAATGTATAATAACAACTTGACTGAAATTTAGTTTCAATTGAGTGTCTGTCGAAATATCAATTTGTTGTTTTCTTTCTTTTATCAGGAGTACGGATTTGTTACAGTCTCCAAACGAATTTTAGATCTAGGATAATTTTTTTTTTTGAACAGGGAAATATTCAAGAAATGTTTTTTGTAGATCAAATTAAAGTTGAACCCAACTAATTTTTATTGGAGTTAGAATTACCGTCTGCCAAATTATTATGCGAATTAGGAAAGCATTAAATATTATCTTTCAAAATACAATATGCTCAGAATTTCAATTTTAAAAGAGTGGCGCCAATTTTAACTAACTTGAAAATATTGAAATAAGTGGTCGATTCTTCCTTCACATGAGCTAAAGAATGGAGACTAATATGTGACCTACTACTAAAATTAGATGGCAATCGAGCGCCAGCGAGATTGCCGCTTCTGCTCAATGTATCATATGGTAAAAATTTAACAAGAACAATTAGAGATTTAAGAATTTGAATTTAAGAAATAAAAGTTAAAAAAAGGGGGGGTAAGTAAATTAGAAATTAACATAGTTGAGTCTAAGCTATGTGGGCTTAGTGTAAAGGTTTACCGTAAATCTGGCAACCATTTCCACAATCTCCACAGGTGTGTGTGTGGGGGGGGGGAGATAAGTGATGCTTTATCAGCTATCAGCGAACTTTTGTCAGCAAAGATTTAGCACTTATTGATAAAATGAATATATGGCGGTTTGAGAGGTTGAGACCATTTCGTAGTTTTGTAGGCGAAATTTTGTTTTATGTTTACTTCTGTAAATATTGTTTGTGCTCTGATCAAGGGATTTTGGTGATTTTCAATAGTTAGAAAAGTATTTCGAGAAAGTTTAGTGATGAAATTCTCAATTTTTTCTATTTTCAGGTCATTGTGGATGACCGAATTCCTGATGTACCATGGAGTGTTCGTCATAATTCGAAGAATTTTGTTCTGTAGGGTTTGAATATGTTTCAGATGGGTCGGGGCAGCAGCCCCCCAGACTGGGGAGGCGTAGGTGATAACTGGGCGCAAAATCTGCTTGTAGAGTAAAACTTTGTTTTTGAGAGAAAGTGATGAGTGTCGTCCAATTAAAGAGATACGGAGATGTATTTTATTCCAGAATTTATCTTTTAGATGTTTAATATGTTTGGAGTAAGTTAATTTTTGATCAAGGTGCAGACCCAGATATTTAACCACCAATACCCAACTGAGTTCTTCGTCGAAGAGATTAAGGTTGTGTGGGGTTTTTTGTCTGCCTTTGAGAAACAGTATTGCCTGTGATTTTTCGACACTTATTGCTATTCTCCAGTGAGTAAGCCATTCCTCGAGGGTGTGTAGGTAATTTTGCATAGTTTTTAATGTTAGTTTGATGTTGTAGCCCTGGGCTAACACCGCAGAATCATCTGCAAAAAGGCATGTGCTAACACTGGGGTGGTGTGGGAAGTCATGCGTGTACAAATTGTACAAATGAGGCGAGAGGACCCCTCCTTGTGGGGTGCCCGCATGAATCCTGCCCAGGGTAGAGTGCTGCTTGTTGACCCTGACACTGAAAGTTCTATTTTTTAAAAAGTGGTAGATGATTTTGATAATGTAGTTTGGAAAATTTAGCTTGATTAATTTAAAAATAAGTCCGTCATGCCACATTTTATCAAAGGCTCTTCTAACATCTAAGAAGACCCCGATGGTATGACGTTTTAGGACGAACCCTTCGTTGATGATGTTGGTGACCCTTATGAGTTGATGTGTTGTTGAGTGACCCTCCCTAAAACTGCATTGCTCCGGGGGAGACAGTTTGTGACTGATATGTGGTTTTTAATCCTGACTAGTGGATTCTTTCAAAGACTTTAACAGTGTTGCAGAGCAGACTAATTGGTCTGTAACTCTGCGGGAATTTATGATTTTGCTGAGGTTTGGAGAGCATTATTACACTAGCGTTTTTCCAGCAACTGGGGAAAGTAGTTATGAATTAAGCAGGTGTTAAAAATCTTGGTGAGGTGGGTAAGAGCATTAAGAGGTAAATATGTGACCTAATGCGTCTCGATTAATGTATTTAAAGCACGTGATTTTTACGAAATTAAGATTTTACTTTATCCATAAAATATTTATATTTATTTTTACAAGAAACTGCCTTTAAGATTTTGATCTTTTATAAAAAATAAAATTATTCTAAAATTTTGGCGTTTTGATTAAGCAAATAGTGATCTCTAGCGGAAATCTGTCAAAGTTCCAGGGAACCCAGGTTGAAGACATCTGTCTCCTACCACAATGCGAACCAAACTCGAATGATATAGGTGTTTATACAGCTCAGATTCATCGCTCGTTATCACTTTGGCAGGCTCAAAACCGAAACTATGATGAATAGAATGTGTGCGATTGTACGCGAATCAACTCTCTCTCTCTCTCTCTGTAGTACAAGTAAATAATCGTAATATTTATAAGAATTATGATGGGTAAAAACTTGATCGAAAATAATCATTCTTTGAAAGTTCTGCGTGCATGTTATAAAATTGCACCGTTTAGCTTTTCTTTGAATAGTGATGAATTTTATGTCACTTTAGTACGTATATTACGATCATTGCTGTCATAAAGTTCTGTTCCTTTATCAGTTTGAAGATTTGTGGGTTTATTTATTTTAATATTCGCGCTATTATGTTTGCTTTTTTTTTTAAATCTTTGATTGGAAAAGCTCTGAAACATCTTAACATCACATCAATAATAGTTAAAAATAACGATATCCTCCATTGTCAACAGATAATTTTGGCATGTCCAGTAAATCATTGGGCCACAATTCATTTACTCCATTTGCAATGATTTCTTCGGTGACTTACCTTTACGAACACAGGATACGCATCCGATAGAAGTAATTGCTCTTGTAGTTTTTTTTTTTTTATTACAAATCCATTGCAGAGGAATGTTAATGTCCTTAATAGGTGTAAAATATAGTAAATCCTCTTGGAGGAGTTACGTTGCTTCAATTATTTTTCATTATGTAGCTAAAGAGATATATTACTTTGCTGTAATATTCTAGTTTACCATTAGTTTCTAATTCGTTTTTATCTTTGAATGTGTAGTTAATATCTCTCAGTTTTCTATTAGGTGTAGTAATAAGTTTTTAAAGCATGTTTCAGAAAAATGAATATGTAATTCAGAGCAATGTATAATACATTTATTCATTAAAATATATTCTATCATTATTTAATACCTTCCGCCATCGGTCGGCAATTGATGGAGCATCACCAGTGAAGAACGATTCGTCTTACGGCGCAACGAAGTCGTCAACATATTTTCGTATTTTGTCCACTGACCGTATGTGAACAAAAGACTAAGCATTGTGCATCGACTGAAGCAAGTGATAGTCTGAAGGGGTTATTTTGGGACTAAACATCGGGTATTCCAAAACTTTTCAGCCAAGAGTTACTAACATATCCTTGAATATTTTTGCAACATGAGGCATTGGATTAATTTCACGGGATGCAAACTTTTGCTTGTAAATGGACATTTTCAACCGGTTACTTGGTACAGTCGCAGAAATTGTTGCTTGTAGCGCTCAGCTGTTACACTTGCACCAAACTCCAAAAGTTCATAAAATATTTCCTTCACATCCTACTAGATGCATAGGATAACTTTTTGCAAAGATAGCTCATTTCAGGGTAGATATTGTTTCGCAAGGATTCATCCAATGTTTTTTTTTTTTGCATTTCGAATTGTCATAATATTTACATTTAGCATCTCCCGTCACGATTTTCCTACAAGAAAGATTTTCTGTGTAGTCTGTTTAGCAGATTCATGCACTTCAAGCAACACTTGTCCTTGTTCTGACTCAAATCATATGGCATCCATCATCCTATCCCCTGAATCTTTTTCCTATCCCCTGCTTGCAAGTCTTCAAGCCTAGTTTTCAGAGGAGCACACCTACGTTCTTGATCACTAACATCAAAATCGCCCTCTTTAAGACGTCGAAACCAAAATTCACATGTGCTTTTCCATACGATACCTCCTCTAGAATAAAACAGACAAATTGACATGCTTTTACGGCACTTTTTCCTTGGCGAAATTCGTAACGAATGCAGTGATGATTAAATGACTTATCATATGACATCTTTCACCATTGAAGTTTCAACTTTACTTCACTCAACATCTGCGTCGGTTTGGTAACTCGGAACTTGTTCCAGTCGCATGACATAAACTTTCTCTATATATATTCCATCATACAGCTCACAAATCCTAGCACAAGCAGCAATGGCAGTTAGATCACGTATGTAGGAGTTAAGCCACTACTTTTTTGAAAACCTAGCCTGTCATTATAGTTTCTTAGATTAGAAGAGCTAAGATTATTTGTGAAGCCACTAAATTTAATCATGTGGTTGCAGCAGTTGATACCGATAACCTCACGCCTGTCAATATCTTTAATTCTCCGGATGATAAGTCGTATAAAATTTTGAAGGAAAAAAAAAACGTCTTGTCGAATCTCTCTCAGAGATTGAAATATCAAAAATACGTAACTTGCTGCAAGGCGTGGAACTTGTCGACTCTCTCCCTTCTCACTTACTCGCACGCATGCATAACCTTGAGAGTGATATTGTAGGGGAATCATTCCTCAAATCTCTGCGGCACGCGCGCTTTCTTACTACCACACGTAGCATTGAGTGACGGACTGTCAAACTTAGCTGCAGAGATAGATAAGTCATGAATTGTCCGTGTCTCCTCAGATTAATGCGACAAATATAGCGCAGTCATCACAAAATTTACCACTACAAGCACAAATGTGAGCGAGTTAGTGTAGGAGTTCAATGGCACAAGAGGTCATGCAGTGCCAAACAAGATAGTAACTGCGATCTAGACATTTGATAATAAAAGATGGAAAAAATTGATTGACAAGATGTAATGCGATTGTTTATTAACGTCGCAACGAGAAGCTACACAAGGGCTATTGGAGATGGACCTAGTAATTATGACCCTCAGATGACATCTGAGCTGGCATTTCCCTCTCCAAACTCTACATGGTTGACAAGGTGTGTTGAAAATAGGGAAGGATCGCTTAGGTATCCCGGGAACTCGTTACTCATGTTTATTACGTAAGCCCCATGGGAAAGGAAAATATCAGATAATTAGGGTGCCTCGGGGTCATGATGTTTGTACCTACCTCGAAAGAAATGATGGCAAGAACTTCCAAAAAATATAAATTAATAACAAAGAAAACAATATCAAAGCATTAACATCTTTCCGGTTTCACAACAACTATCTCTCTCATTTTCATATATTCATTACAACTTAATAAATCTTTTTATACAACCACAATCTGGCATCTAATTGGATAAACTTCTATTTGTCAAATTTGACGTTATGGAGGAGCTAAGGAATTTGCGTTATTGCCTTTCAACATTCGGCCCCACGGGAATGCAAATACACTACTGGCCATTAAAATTGCTTCACCTAGAAAGCGATACGCTACACACGTGAAATTTACACGACAGGAGGATGCTGTGATATGCAAATGATTAGCTTATCAACGCATTAATGCAAAGCAGTCGCAGATAGTGACACATATGTGTTTAAATGAAGAAATTGTACAACAAACACATACATACACAAATTATATTCGAACGTTGTTGCCTGGTGAAAAGGCGTTGTGATGATTCGTGTAAGAAAAAGAAATGCTTACCAACAGGTTTTTGATATCAAAAGAGGTTGAATTGAAGCCTACTGGGATTTCGGTTTATCGTATTGCACTATTGCTGCTCTCGTCGGTCGAGATCCAATGACTGTCTGCAAAATATGTAATCGATGGTCGTACGGAACGCAGTGATAGATCTCAACAGCCTGGTAACTCAATCAGACGAGAAGGCAGAGATATTACCCGTATGGTCTTAATGGATCTTACAATCCCGTCACGAGACCAGAGTTAAGAAATGGGATCGTTCGCAAAACAAGAGTCGACACGAACAGTTCGACGAAGTTTGCAGAAGCATGTACTGTCAGCTCGGTGACCAGGACTTCGGTTATCCAATTGACGGTTGACGCTATAACAGCTCAGTTTAGTTTTTATTAACGTCGCAACTAGAAGCAACACGAGGGCTATTAGCGATGGACCTCGTAATTTTGAACCTCGGTCAAGTGACGAGGACTGAGCTGGCACCTCTCTCTCCTAGCTTCCACACCACGCCAACGGGAGAGCTTTGGGCCCCAACATGACGCTACAACAGACAGAGGCGACTTCAATGACGTGATCAGCGACGAACCTTAACGGAGCCAAGGCGTGAGGTCGTCTTTTCAGACGAATTTAGGTTCTGTTTAAAGCATCATAATGGTCGCAGTTGCGTTTGGTAGCATCGCCGAGAACACATTGCAAGCTTGCAATCGACATCGTCATACTGACCCATCACCTGGAGTGATAGTATAGGGTACTATTGAATACACGTCCTTGTTTCCATTGACAGCACTTTGAACAGTTATATTTCTGGTTTGTCCGTGGCTCTAGCCTTTCGACTGCGAAACACTGCGTTTCAGCAGAATAATGCACGAACGCACGTTTCCGGCACTGTACGGACCTTCATTGATACAGAAAATGTTCTGCCGCTGACTTGGCCAGTACGTTCTCCAGATCTCTTCATAGAAAGCGTCTGGCCAATAGCTGCAGAGCGACTGGCTCGTCACGAAACGCCAATTGCTACAGTCGATGAACTGACCGCGTGACACCGCGTTGATGCTGCATGGGTAGCAATACCAGTGCATGCCATCCAATCTTCTGTTCAACTTAATGCTTAGGTGTATAAGAGCTGTTATTGTTGCCAGAGGTGGTTATTTTGGGTATCAATTTCTCAGGATCTATGTTTTCAAAATTTGATCTTACTCTTATTATTTCCAGCATAATATATTTGTAGAGTAAATATTTTATTTGTATTTCTACCTAATTTAGCAATTTTAATGGTCAGTAGTATAATCTTTCAAAAATGTTTTTCAATTTGTCTTCAGATTAAGGCTTCCTCAATAAATATGCTAAATTTAGTTTTCTTCTAACAAATTCTAATTTAAATTATCTTTCATCAAGAAGTTTATGTTTAGTTTTAGAATTTTCTAGTGTATTTTCACACCCAAACAAATGAAGCAGATTTATTGTCATAAAACAAAGCAGGTTTCAATTCAGGAAATGACTTTATTTAAAATTTTGTTATAAATTCTCAACATTAACACAATTTCCCATTAAAATGCACAAAAAAGAAAGTTTATCTTTTTGATTATGCATGCACTGATATGGAGGCCGAAGTTTTAAAAAATTTTAAAGTTGAGTTTTACTTAACAATTGTGAGTCATGCTTAAATTCTGTTCAAAAAAGGTTTATCTCTTTAAACAAATTTAAATTTCTAATTGAATTCAGAAACAGGGTTCGAAGATGACTTAAAATTGTTTTTCTCTATGTACAAGTTAAAAATTATTAAATCTCATTTAAGATCATCTATGTACCAAGGCAGATAAAGTAATTTAGGTTTAATAGCAAGAGAGAAAGATTTGTCAAAAGAAATTAATTTGGATGGCATTACAGACAAACTTGCAAGAAAGATATTTTAATTTCATATTTTATTTCATGCAATACATAATTTTATTCCATATAAATTAGCTATTTGATAATAAAATGAAGTGTTAAATTTTTTTAAAAAGTCCTCCTCCCTCCCCCAGAAAGACAAGTCAAGCAGTGAGTGATAGTGAAGTTTATTGGTGCAAGAGCCAGATGTGGCCATACTGCGCCAAACAAGGTAAATCTATGATCTAGACATTAAAACAATGTAAATGGATTCATCGACAAGAAAGGTAAAGTGAGAAAGTAAAGTTTATTGGCGCAAGAGCCAGATATGGCTATGATGCACCAAAAAAAAATTTAACTGTGGTCTAGACGTGAAAAAAAAATGGAAAAAAAGACAAATTGGTTGACAAGAAGGAGAGTCGAAAATAGAAAAGGATCGCTAGGATATCCCGGGGGGACAAGTCAAGCAATAAACAGAGAATAAGTTGAATTATTTAAGTATTCTTAATTTCCTTCAATGGGTGTTAGTATGAGTTCCATCAATAAGATGAAACTTGAGAGAATGAATGTAAAGGTTATTGGCGCTAGAGCCAGATGTGGCTATGCTGTGCCAAACAAGATTTAATTGTGGTCTAGACGTGAAGATGAAACTTTAGAATGGTTAACATTACAATGATTATTAAAATATTCATTTAGCTTATAATAGGCTTTCTAGCAATCAGAATGAATGGTGATTTGTTATGAACACATTTCTTCAACAACTTCTATGTCTCCTTATTTCTTCGGTCAATTGGAGCTTCATGACAAAATTATCACAAGATAAAAAAAAAAAAAAACTATCTTACATAAAGTAAGATAGTTAGCCTCAAGAATGTTTTCCCCTCCAATTCTATTACAGTTATTTTAAGTGGTAGTCAAAACTAATTTTTATCTGCGAATATTTTACACTTGTAATCATCACAGGATCAATTTCAGTAATCAAAGCGACAGTTAATGGTCAAACATTTTCAAACCATAAACATATTATATTATGTATTAATTCATATGGTGAGTGAGTGAATGTAAAGTTTATTGGCGCAAGAGCCAGATATGGCTATGCTGCGCCAAACAAGATTAAACTGTGGTCTAGACGTGAAGGTGAAAAAAAAGATAAAAGTGATTGACAAGAAGGAGGAATTCATATAGGGAATCTGCTAGAATCGAATAATTTTTAAAAGAGCTTATATGAAACTTGCAATGCTTCAAGTAAATAGAGTGTTTCGTTAAACATCTCCTCCTCCTTCCCGAAATTCAACAAAGGGAAATTTATGCAAAACTTTTCAGCACTCATTTTAGAATTAAATAAGTAATTTAATATTAAATAGCTAATAATGCTCTCATGCACGTGAACAATAAATGTTTACTGTTGAAATTGTTTTACAAATTTTGTTTTCCTATAAATATCTTTCACATATATGATGTGAAGGAGTAAACTTTTGTCAATATGAGGCGAGAGAATATAAGGTTGTCTTTTTTGCTTATAATCAGAATTTTACTGAAGAATTAAACTTGTCGCTGATTCGTAAAAGCATAAGTCTTTTTCTACTTGTGAAGAAATTTTCTTTAATTTTGTTTGGTATTTGGAGTAAATTTTTAATTTTAAATACACTGGTTCAAAAAGAAGTGAATGTATTACAAGATGAGGGATGACTGAAATTAAATGGCATGATGGTGGCTTTATCTCTAGACCCCCTCCTCTCAGGAGAAGAGCACAATGGGAACATTTCAAATTTGCAAAACTGGAGGAATTGTCAGGTCGCTACGACAAATGTTTAGTTATCTAGCATATAAATTAAGGTGACCAGACGTCCCGATTTTTAACAATTTGTCCTACGGGGTCTTAAGGAAGTACCAATTTTTAGAAAGAATGCACGAAAAGCTAGGGAACGGCGGGAGAACGGGAAGGAAATATACGGTTTTCGGCTTCCATGTATCCATTTCGCCAGGATATGAGCTTTATATTACTTTTGTAAATTTTATTTAGTTGAACTTTAATAACAAAAATAATTGTTGAGAACTGATTATTAAAGTTCGCATTGATCAGTTGCTAGATAGTTTAGTTTTTATTAACGTCGTACTGGAAGTAACACGAGGGCGACGGACCTCGTAATTTTGAACCACGGTCAAGTGACGAGGACACCTGAGCTGGCACCCCCTCTCCTAACTTCCACATCTCACCCCGGGAGGACTTTGTACCCCGACAGATTTAACGTGCATCAGCCCCGGCTACACGGCGAGTCTTTAGCGCCAAGGATCGAACTTGCGACTGAACGAAAACCGCCGGACACGATCAGTTGCTAGAATACGAACACCATTGTTTGGACTTAACGAACAGTGGCATTTTTCGGCATTGGCAGCGATGAAAACATTTTGTAGCAGTAAAATGAAGAGAGAATGTGTCGCTTCGTATACTTCCAGATTATATTCTTAAGACGACATGTTCTGATAGCGATCTAGCATCGTTTGGAACATTGTTGCAAAGGAATTACATCTTATACAAAAATTGGAAATGGAGGGGGATTTTAGAGAGGAGAAGGGTCAGGGTGTAAGTATTTTGCTGGTCGTCTACGAAGTAACGCCTTCGCATATTGAGTTTCGTAACTGTCTTTCGTGCGATACACATCGCACTGCGTGCTAGTTAAACAAATGATTTCAACAAATCAGCTATTCAGATGATTTAGGTCAGTAATTTATTTAGATATCAAAGGTAATAATTTTTTAGGTACCAAATTTTTAATCGAGACCCCCCCCCTCGTAAATGGTGTCTTGCTTTTCGAATGTTAAAATCTGGTCACCATTTATATAAAGTACACATTAGTTTCATAATGTAAATATAAAGGAAGACCGGGTAAAGTGTTGCATTATGTAGAATTCAGGTTTTCGAAGGGTGATATCAAAATATCTGAATTCTTGTGTTTTATAATACCAAAAATTTCTTAAAAATGAGTTTATTTAGTAAGGAAACAGTCAGCAGAATCTTCTTAGAGTTGAAGTTTCATACATACGGAATCAAAATGTCTTTTAGTGAAATCACTCAAAAGTGAAAATTTTGTTATCTATATTTCATTTCTAGATATGACAAGTTAATGCCTGAGAAGAATTTCAAATAAATTATTTGTGTATTTTTTAATACTTAAATACCACATATTTTCAAAACTCTGGTAAATATTAATGATTAAATCATTTTTCTGTAAAAATATAGTAATGTATTTCTATGAATTTAAAAAAATAAACTGAGTACAAGTTTATTTATGTTTTAATACATAACATTTCAACATGCTTTTTACAGGTCCAAGGATGAGAAATATGAAACAAATGATGTATATTATCTAACATCTGTTGTTAAGGTATACAGTGAAATAATTTTTTCCTACTTGCAAAACAAAATCTAGCTTAAAATATCAGCTGATTATGCTCATTTTTAATTCAAAGTTTACAAAAGACAAAAAAAAGGTAACTTAAAAAAACATTTAATATGAATCATACCAAAATGCCCAAATAGTGGCAAAATACATTTGATGGCACAGAATTAATCCTCATACTTTCTCTTTAAATGGCTAAGCATTTACATATGCTATATGTCTGAATACTAAGAAAATGAAATATAATTAACAAAGGATTCTTACCTAAACAATAGAACATATAAAAATTCTCTACTTACATTAAAAAAAAAAGCAACCACAGTTATGCTTGTTTCATCTCATATCACAAAAATATTTAGAAATATTATACAAAGTAAAACTAAAATTGCATTCAGAATTATAAGAAGTTTTCACGTCTAGAGAGTAGGTATCTTGTCAGTTAAGAGATATACACATTTCTTTGCTATATTTTCAGTCTTTCTGTCAATTAATACAAATGTTCATTACTTTTTAATAATCCTAATAAGTAAAGCTAATTAATTTGAATGCATGAAACAGCTCAAAATTAGAAGTTTCTTGTAAATAAAAGGCCATAAAAATCACTAAAATTATTCAGAGAAAATGTATTACAAATTATTTCCAATCTAAAAAAATATATAAATTTAATAAGAATACATATACTAAATATGTATTTTATATTGAAAACAATTTAAATGGAAAATTAAGAAGTCATTATCAGAATTTCAAATGTTACTATAATGAAATTTTTGTTCATTTATTCAAATTAAACATTAAATTTTAATTAATACATTTGTTAAAAATAGTCTTAAACATGCCTTTTTATTGTGTAATGTATCCCAATTTTGATCAGCAGAGTGATTTTAAAATTTAAATGAAAATTATCGCCAAGAAATGTAATAGAAGCAAAACATTTAGCTGAAATAACCACAGTATCAAAATATTTTTTATGCACACCATTCAAAAAATAATAATAATAATTTTAAACCTACATGCAGAAACATCAGGAAAAGGAATGCTTTCTTTGTAATTGCATGAAATATTTAAATAAAAGAAAAACAGCATACTTCATAAAACACAGATGTCAATTTACACAGATCAAAAGATTGATACAAATCACTGAAGCTAAAATATTTTCACTAGGCATGTCACGTTGTGCTTTTATGTTTTTTCATGCACAATTATTTTCTTGATACAAAAAATAAATCATCCACATAGTTGTTCTACATTTCAACATATCGCAGGTTTCCAAGAGAAATTTCTTAAAAATAGCTGTCAGCTATTTTAAAAATTACATTTTAAGTGACTTATTTACAACTTCAATAATGTATGTAGACAATGGACAAGCAGGAGTAAATTCAGTAGCTCTACGATGAGCACTGAATGCCAATAATTACAAAATGCCACAAAAATTTACATTTTCATTCATCTGATGTGGGACTTCTGTCTTCAGGTTCTTCAGTTAATTTATCCTCTACAGAAGACTGGGTACTTTCAGGCTGACTCTTGACTTCTTCTGGAAAAGTATTTAAAATTGTTACAAATAAATTTTAATAAAAAAAATATCTGGTACAGTTTCAAAGCTGATTAATTATGTCTATTCAACATCAAGAGATAAAAGGTGTAAAGTTTATTCCTTATTTATGCAATTTTGTAATATAGTCATATATTAGAAGAAATCTAACATTTACCAAGAATTAAAATTTTTTTCAATGGGAGTGAGAGATATTTGAACTGTGAATAAGTCTGCAGTTACTAAAAGTACTTGTACCTTGTATCATAATCTACGATAAATACCCAAGTTTAATAAGAATGCTACATGTAATAAATACAATAAAAACTGATTTTGGGAAAATTCTCAAAAGTGATTATTTTAGATAGAATCCTTTAAGCCTTGAAAAAATAGCAAATGAATTGATTACTGTATAGGTTATTTCAGAGTACTTTGGTAATAATTTATATAGTATATGCTCAAAAGAGAAAGAAAAATGAATGCATGAATTAAGATCATGGATCCAATTTCATATGTTAATCACCTCATTAAGTTGTAACTTGTTTTAGTACTTTGGATTTATCAAAATATTCATTTTTTTGCTATTGAAAATCCAAAAAAGTATTCAAGGGTACTTTTCCTACCTTTATAGAGTAATACTTTCCCACTAAAATAATGAATTATAAGCATCTTCATTAAATAAAAATGTGAACAAAAATATTGCTCCCAAAACCTCCAAATTATTTTGAAACATAATGAAAAGGTAAAACTACTATAATTACAGATAGTTAACACAAATATATATTTATGATACTGATGCATTAACCCTAGATTCGTCAACATTCGTCTCGGAGACTGTGCAAAATAAGTAAACATTTGTAACTTTTAAAGTGAGAGATAGATGAGCTTCTAAGTACCATCCTAGATTAGACATGTGACAGGTCAATAATTAGTATTGTACCTGTCACATGTCAGAGTACACTGACAAGCGACTGGTACAATATTGTAATGGAGATACTGTGAGTAAGTTGTTCTACAAATGAATGTTTATGAATAGTGCTACAATTGTAGAATGGGTGCGATTATTTGAAATCGTAATTTCTCCATGTAGTTGAGTGTTATTACAGGTAGATATAAATAATTATTTGTTTGTTAGACTATTTATTGTATACAGTATAAATACATTTATTTTTCATTCATCATTTCAATACACCTTTTCACTATAAAAATGACAGTGTTCATTTTCCTTACAGAAAATTAAAGATTAACAAACAATTTTTTTAGATTTAAAGTGTGTTTTATTGCTCCTTGTATTTTATAAAACAAGAATCATCAGTATAATATGTTTGCCTAAGAGAAGAATGTTCATGAATAATGTACTTCCTATGCATGTTTTTGAATCTAAGGTCATAAACATGCATATGAGGGGATTCCTTACAAGATAACTGATAACCAGAGTTTAATTATTTTCCAGAAAGAATATTTTTTTACATAGAAGACATTGCAGGGTTTCTATTTCCAGAAATATTTCCATATAGTTATTTTCATTATTCAAAAAAGTTTTAAAACTTTTTTTATAGGGTTGTGAGAGTAAAATGTAATGATTTTAGGAGAAACAATTCATTTATGATATTTCAGCAACATATTTAAATAAAATGAATATTCATATTCGGTTAATTCTATAAGTTATTCAAATCCATCATGCTGTAGTCATAACATACCTGTGTATCTTAGGACAAGGTATGATAGAATATCGGAAAGTGAAATCATTCCTATTACATGGTCCTCATGATCTACAACTACAAGGCGATGAACCTACAATAATAATAAAAATGAAGTAATCAATATACCAAATGTAATTACATTAATATTAAAGTATTTTTAATTAAATTACGTACTTCTGCTTTTACTATCCTCCCAAGCACAGCTGCAAATGTTTCATCCAAAGTGCATTTTAGCACACCTTCAAAGTACTGCAGAAAAAGGATATATAAATATATATATATATACACTAAGTATAATTAAGACGTAAAAAAGAAGTAAACGTTTTAGAAAGTCCATTAAAAATGATTGTTATATAACTGATTTGCTTTAGTGTAATTTTTAGTTCATTTCTAGCAAAAATGATTTCTGTTTTCAGAACAATAATTATAAGAAATTTAAAAAACTTTTTGGAATGAATATTTTTTATACCAAATTATTATTTTAATTAAAATAATTGCTTCTACCAATATAAAGACATCTTTTGAACAACATAATATGTTATTTGAAGCCCTTTATCACTCTAAAAATAATTTATGAAATTTTAAAATACTTGATTTAATACATTTTCGGCATGAAACAATTTCTAAAAATAAACAAAAATAAAATAACTTACCCTATTAACCTAAAAATATGAATTTAACATAAATTCTAAGAAAAAAATTATATAATAAATAAATTATAAAAAAATAAATCTGTAACACATTTAAAAATAAAATATTTATCATTCAATATACCTGATCTCTATGTTCAAGAGCCTTTTTAACAGTTATATCCAGATTGTTATATGTTTTCTCAGCAGCTAAGTTCTAAAAGAAAAAATTGCAATATGAATTCTTAGTAAAATAATGCTTAATAACATTTTTAAAGTAACAGAGAACAAAATTTTATGCATAATGAGACTAGTAATTCTGAAATGTATAATAAAATTTTGTATTTTTTAAAATTATTCATCAATCATTTCCAGTTGATCAGCAACTCTTTTCAAATGCAGAATTAAATACTGGAAACCCTTAAATTAACTTGCAACACATTTTTACAATATTCCTAGAAATGTGTGGCATAAATTTTGATCACAGTGCCTTTCTTTAACAACTCAAACTTTGGAAGCAATGGAGTTTCATGACAGTGTCTTCAGCCCACAATAGTAGATGCGAATATCATTGCCTACAGGCCCTCAACAAAGTTATTGATTGATGAAATAGTAACGATCGGAAAAGACCTAGGCTTTGAAGATGCATTTGGTGAAAGCATTCAGGATTTATTAGAATCACATTCGAAAGGCAAATCTTATATTCTAGGAAAAACTGAGTATCAACATGCATACAAGGAATGTAAAAATGAAGAATAGGAAATAACTTCCAAAGAAATCTCATTAAAATAACTTTAAAAACCTCTTAATAAAGACAGTAAAAGACCTCATACTGAAGATAGATCCAGATGAAGATAGAAGCACAAAGTTTGTCACAAGGTCTAGGTAAATAAATTGATTGTTAACCCAAAATATTAGAGGAAAATAATGTTTCTACTGTTTAAATGAAATTATAGAAAAATTTTAAACCTAAAAATCAAGTTTCAATCAGCCTTTTTTAATACCTGTACCTTAATAATTGAAGAATTATACATTACAATATTATCTAGGTACATTTTGAATCAGTTTTTAAATAAGCATTTTTTAAAATTCATTAAAATTTCTATTCTTTTAAAGTTTGATTCATGAAGTTTTGAATTGAGCAATATATCTCAAGTGAGAGAGTGAGTGACAGTACTTTAATGGTGCAAAGAGCCTGATGTAAATATGCTGTGTCAAACTAGGTAAAGCTGTGATCTAGAAGTGTGAAAAAAATTGAAAAATAATTGGTTGACTAGAAGAAATCGAAAATAGAGAAGGATCACTAAGGTATCCCAGGTGCATGTCATATATATTTACCAAAAACAGTAAACCCCATGAAAAAGTAAAAGATCACTAGTAGATGATGCATACACTTTCCTAAAAAAGGCAAGTCTTTGAGGTCTCCCGATATAATTCGCAGGAACAAAGCGCCCAGCTATACCCCCAGACATTGGGTACCCCTTTTAGTCACCTCTTATGACATGCATGAGTTACATTGGGACTATTTTTTTCACACCCAATCATCCCATTGGTGCAGTAAAGGATCCATTAACTGCAGAAATCAAGGGATGTTTGTATTGCATATTTCATAGTAAACTACGAATTATGATGAGTTATTTTCAAAGGTTTTGTTAGCAAATATATTGTATGATTCTGGTTAACTAGATTTTCTTTGAGTTTTTACTTCAAAAATTTTAAAACCAAATGGAATGTAAAATGATGGAATGTATATAGGTTAATCATTATAGACAAAATATTAATAACAGGAAAAATAATAATATTTTTAAATATTCTTGAGTTGATGTATTACTAATAGTAATATTATCTCAAATACTTGCTTACAATGACATCGAATTTGGCATAGATGTCAACTACTTTCCCATTGTCATCAACAACGGGTAATGCAGATACTCTTCTTTCAATGAATTCATTTAATGCTGAGATAACAGGAGTACTTGTTTTAGCCTGAAAGAATAAGGAAACGGATAAATCTTAGTTAAAAAAGAAAACTTTAAACACCAAAAACAATTCTACATCAATAGGTACTTACAGTTTAGGAAGGAATAATATATAGGAAATAATAATAAAACAGAAAATTCCATAAATAAAAACCAAATATCTTTCGTAAAAAAATAATAAGAGCTCTACAGAAATTTATTATAAGATCATTCAGCAAATGAAAACATTATGTAGCATATAGGTAGATCTTAAATTATTTACTATTGACTTATTTCATATTTTTAAACATCTTCTTAATTCAATATAATAATTAAAAGATTTTATCTTTTACAACTGTAAAGGGAAAAAAATGTCAAGCAAAATTTTAAAGTTTTTACTTTATTAAATAATTATACTCATTTAAATTTTGAATGTAAGTATTTTGCAAAAATACACATTCAAATATTAGCTTTTAATTTTCATCCAAATATTAGTTATTAATAAACCAATTTATTATATTTAAAAAGATGAATTAAAATAACAAACCACGATATACTCACAGTAGCAATTTTGTCATAACTACCAATCTTCAATTCTCCCAATGTATTATTCATATAACTAGGATGTGGTATTTCATGATACTATAAAAAAAGAAGTAATCTCTTTAAGTATCAGCAAATTACGATTGAAATAATTTGAGATATCATTCAAAAATGTTTAATAACTGAATAATTAATCAAGTAAATTTTAAATAATAATTACAATAGAGGCCCTGCAGTTAGTTACATAGTCATGATATGTGTCTATTTAAACTCTACAGAAAAAAAAGGATTTCTCTGCATTAAATAACTTTGCTTGGTGGCTTCCATGTAATACACAGTTTATGCATTATATGGAAGCCACTAAGCAATGTTATTTAATGCAGAGAAATCTTTTTCTTTTCTGTTGAGTTTAAAAAGACACATATCAGGACTATGTTACATTAATTTTAACCTTCATACCTAGATTATGAGATCAAATGTGTTTACTTGACACCAAGGAGAGCAGTGGGACTTTTGTTCTTCTCTCTTAATCTTATTATTTTTTTCATTATAAACAATTGTTTAAAAATTAAATGTAACATTCTATTATTTATTACAAATTGAAGAATACTTAAATGCAAAGAGCTTGGTTAAACGAATAGCATATAAAATAGTTATTGAAACATACATAACTAAATATGAAAATTTTCCCATTTCATATTGAAATTTCAAATAAAATTGCTAGTCAATCATCAATTAATCATTCATGATTACAAAATGGTAAGGTAATTGACCAGTACCATCAAAGATAAGGCCACTCACCCATTCTCTCTTAATGGAATGAAAACAATTTGTTTGTTTGCTATTTCTTTTAATCACAGAAAATGATTATGCCAGGAAAAATGAATGAACTATTTTTGAATTATAATATACTAATAATATAATCTTTTAAGAATTCTTATATATATACACTGAAAAGTCAAAAGTCATAGGATACTTCCTAATATAGTGTAGGACCTCTTTTTGCTAAACGAATTGCAACAATTCAATGTGGCATAAACTCAACAAGCTGTCGGAAGTCTCCTGAAGAATTATTCAACTATGTTGTTCCTACAGCCATTCAGATTTTG
This sequence comes from Nephila pilipes, assembly GCA_019974015.1. Classification (NCBI taxonomy): domain Eukaryota; kingdom Metazoa; phylum Arthropoda; class Arachnida; order Araneae; family Nephilidae; genus Nephila; species Nephila pilipes. The sequence goes on from BMAW01013216.1 coordinate 193,692, forward strand.
AAAGTGTTGTCAGTGCAGGACTTAGAGCAAAACTGATCTTTCAATTACAGCTCCTGTATGTTAGATGGGATTCTGTCAGGTTATTTATGAAGCCAAATATCATTCATTAAAATGTCCAGAATGTTTCTCAAACCAATTGCGAATGATTTTTAGCCTGGTGAGATAGCACATAGCCAGCCAGGAAAATTTCATCATTGTTTAGGTATAAGAAGTCTATGAATGATTGTAAATGATCTACAAGTGGCTGAATATAGCCATTTCCAGTCGATGATTGGTTCAGAGGAGCTAATCCAAACCATGTTATAAAGCAGGACCATTATGGAGCCATCACCAGCTTGCACAGAATCTTGTTGACAACTTGGGACCACGGTTTCATGTGGCTTGCACCACACTCAAACATTACCATCAGTTCTCGCTAACTTCAATTGTGACATTCATCTGACAAAGCAACATTTTTCAAAGGTCCAACCGATATGTTCACAAGTCAGGCAGAGGTGTAGAAGTCAATATTGGATTGTTAGTAAAAGCAATTGACTCTGTTTGCTTCTGCCACATCACATCGACACTAAAGTTTGTTGCACAGTCCTCACAAACACATCTGCTTTATGTCCCAAATTGATAATTGCTATTGGTTTTGTTCCCTTACTTGATAACACTGACAATTCAACACAGATATCACTGGTTTCTGTCATTAAGCAGACAAGAACTGCCATCACATTGTCCATGGTGATACGTAATGGCCAATATTACATATTCTTGACACACTTTTGACACTGGATCGAGGAATGTTGAATTCACAAAGAGTTTCTGAACTGAAATGCCTCTGTGTCTAGCTCCAACAAGCATTCCATGTTCAGAAGTCTTAATTCCAATAATATGATCAAAACTACTTAAGAAATTATTTCAGATGAATCACTTGAACCTTGACAATACACTGCCCATCTATACATTTCATACATGATGCTACTGCCAAATGATTGGTAGCATATTGCTATGCCATGATATTTGCCACTTCAGTGTGTACTTTTAAAAGATGCATTAGAATTATATATATATATATATATATATAATTAAATCTAATTTCCTATATGTAGAATAAACAGAAATAGAGGTTCTAGAGTGGAATAACTTAAAACTTCAAATAGCATATATAAATAAAATCAAGAGAGCAATTAATTATTTTTGTTTTTGATATTCTTATAGTGCAATTTTATGATGGAATGTTCATCTAAGAATCACTAAAATTTATTTGAATATTATAATACACTAGCGAAACATTCATTTTAAAATTACTTACATACAGAAAGAGGAACTTGAGGATTCTTTTGTGGGTGATCACATAGAGTACATTACCAGTTACTGGATCTATCACAGGTAAGCGATGCACCTTATTTTGTATGAGAGCTTTTATGGCATCTAGTAAGCTTTGTAAAAGAAATAAAAGAAATTATTTTCTCAAATCCATTTATGCAAACATAATAAAACAAATAATAGCTCTTCAACAAATTAAAATCATGTTTTAAAAGAAAATCTTGTATGCCATCCAATTCCTCACAATTTTAGAGCTGGAATATGTTTAAATTGACAGTTACTAAAATTATGAGTTAATCAAAATATATTTATTCTTATTAATTTTTATTGCTTTCTTTCAGCTGAAATACACCATTAAATTTGCAGGCAAATTGTTTTAACAATCAACATGTACCTTATAAAAAAGCATTAAGGTATTCATGCTCTTTTTATTGGTTAATCACAAAATTTTGAATAAAAAATCATCAGCATTTTAAAAAAATAATGAATACATAAGCTATATTTTTTAAAACTAAAATTCTAAAATAGTCTTAAAATAACACATTTCTGAAATTTGTCATTTCTTAATTTAAGTTTAGTTTATATTAACGTCGCACTAGAAGCAACACGAGGGCTATTGGCGACGGACCTCGTAATTTTGAACCACGGTCAAGTGACGAGGATACCTGAGCTGGCACCCCCTCTCCAAACTTCCACGCCTCGCCCCGGGAGGACTCTGGGCCCCGACAGATTTCACGTGCATCAGCCCCGGCTACAGACCCGGCGGGTCTTTGACGGCCAAGGATCGAACCCGCGACTGAACGAAAACCGTCAGCCACGAATCCGAAGCCATGACCACTAGGCTACCGCGGCCACTTGTCATTTCTTAAATTTACTTAATTGATCCCTGCATATAACATGTATTACTAGCTTGTTTGAAAATATTCCTACGATTCAAGGGAGAAACATCATAAATGCAATGTAAAAATAGTAGTTTTTACACTTTTCACTTTCAAGAATTCAAGTGATGATTCCTAAATGATTTTTAATGCTATTGAAAATTATAAACTATGAAACATTCAAAACTCTTAATAACAGTGTCAACAGTAAGAGATCCAGAAAAAAAATTTGAAGGGTTTTTTTGACACAAAGTTACATTTTCTTTTCTGTAACTTGACTTCCTCATATCTCTACAATGTCCTTTTTTTAAATAATGCAAGATTTTGGCATTAATTTTTTTTTTAACAAGAACACTAAACTTGCACAGCAGGTATATCAAATCAATACAGGCAATTTTGTAAGGATTTTCCATTTAGGTATGTTATTTTGTCTGAGCATGAAATTATGACAAGGGGATGGGGGAGGTACATGTCCCATGCCCAACCCTTGAATCCACCATTGAGAGAGAGTAAGGGTTTATGGTGCAAAAAGGCAAATTCTGTAAATAGCATCATCATTACACTGGATAAAAATATTCAATAAAGAAACAAATTAACTTAAAAGGAAGAGGAGCTAACATTCTAGGTTTTTCAAAACATTTCTCCATGTAGCTTTTGATTAGTAGATTTAACATTGCTCTAGAGTTACGCAGGTGATATTAGTGATGGCATAAGCAAAAGAATCAAATTTAATGGAAAAAAAAAAACATGTTGATACCTTGCATCCGGTCCAATATTAACAAGCGGCTTGCTTCTTTCTTTTAATACACCTATAAAAAAGGGGGAAAAGCATGCTATTTAATTAATTCCAAAAGAATTATAAGTCTATGAATTAAGGTTTGACTTTTTTAAACATACTTCGCCACGTTTCTAATTTATGTTCTTCCAATTCTTCCATTTGAACCTATAAAATAAAACAAAATTGAGACAAAAAAAATTATATTTGAATGAAAAGAATATTTCAAGATTTTTAAAATCGATATGAAACCAATTAATTTATAAATTTCTTATAGAATTTACTATTATTATTGAATTTCTTAAAAATTTATTGAACAATACTTACAAAAGGAGATTTGTAATATGTCCTTAATATATTGATGAAATCTGTGATTGTGAGCATTCCTGAAATATTACACAAGAATACATATAACTTAAATATATCATTATTATAATAATTCCTTAATAAAATATTAAAGTCAATAAGCAACGTTTTAATCTCTAAAAAGCACAATCTTGAAATTATACGCCTAAGAAAACTAAATAGGATCAGATAATACTGTTTCTAACTGCATGTCTAATCTATATATATAGTTATTCTTACCAACAAAAGACTGTGTAGCAGAATCCCACAAAGGAGCAGCACGTACACCTATTTTTTCAAAAATGAAATATTTTAAATAAATATAAGCTACATACTACATCTGAATAATATATAACTATGTAAACTATTTTCTAAATTTTCACTTTACTGCAGATGTCACCTAGTGATCATAGTAACCGATGTAAATCATTTAATGGTATATCATTTGATCCCTAGAATCATTATTCCGTATTAAAAGCAGAAATTCACATTGTGACCCCACATTTTGTTAAATGTTATTTTCTATTCATGTACATCACATGGGATTCTGTGAGAAATTTCAATAATTTAACTAAATATGATTTATTATAGTTTTATACAAAATAGATTCTTCAAACTAATGAAAGAAAACTACAAAGAATTGTAAATTTTAGATACAATCACCAAGAAGAGTAGCAGAAATCCGAGGAAGGGAATGAGTGAATGTAAAGTTTATTGGCACAAGAGTCAGATATGGCTATGCTGCACCAAACAAGATTTAAATGTGGTCTAGAAGTAAAGAAATTGAAGAAAAGACAAAAATTGATTGACAAGGAGGAGGGTTAAAGCAGTAAACCCAATAGGAAAGAAAGAGATCACTAGGGCTGAGGAAGGGAGAACTATTACATAGTACAAAGGCTTAGTTCTTTTAAAAGGCTCACCTTGGGGCGTTCATTAATACAATAATTACTCATTAATTATTTTTTTTACCCCATCAAACCTGAGAGCCAATAGAATTTATCTAATGTCCTGGATTCTACTAGACAAATTCAAGGCAAAAAGAATATTGAGTAAATTTTCATTTCAAAACAACAGTCGTTGGTTAAATACGAAATATCAATGTGTTAAATAAGATTATTATTATTTTATTTGGTAATACCATCAGAAAACCCAGGTTCTAATATGATTGCATTATATAACACTCAATTTCAATATGTAAAATATTGTATACAGTTTCATCAACTTTATTCAATGAAAATATTAAAATATTGTCATATCGTACCAATTTTAAACAGCAAGGGAAATGAGTATTTGAAAAACTTTCACAGAAAATTAAAGAAAATATATTAATTGAACATTTATTACAATAGAATAAATTATTAGGTGTTCAAACTGTTGAAGATTCAACTTTCAAATAAAAAATAACCTAATTGTAAAATTATACCTGAAAGTGTGATTTGAAAGAATTAAAAATTACTGACAGAAAAAAATTGAATGATCAGCAAATTAAAAATGTATCCAAAGCTAAAATGAGTCTTTTTTTTTTTAAAAAAAAAATACAAACAAAAAGTGATAAGTGTCTTAAATTAATAGGACTTTACATGTTCAATCATATTTAAAGGAATAAAAATTGTATATTTTCCCACAATTACAGAATAAAATTGAATCAAGTGATTAAATAAATTTATACAGGAAGAAGGAGGCTGAATTCAATTTGAATGAAGCATTTTTACTTGGATTACAATTGATAAGTAAAATCAATTTATCTCTGAAATGCAATAAACAAAAAATAAACTGTACACTATAATTAAAATATTCACATAAACATTATAATAAAACATCAAAAACTAAAAAGAACTCATTTACATGTGAATTCATTGAACTGCAACACAAGGAAGATATAATTATAATCTCAATTCTTATACCATTCCTAAATTAACAGTTTTAAAACAATTTGCTTTATATCAAAATACTTAATTTACATTTGAAAAGGCACAAATTGAACTCACCATTGTGAACTAAAGCAAAAAATGCCTTTTTTACCTGTAAAAAGAATAAAATAGTAAAATATAAAAAATGAATAAAACTTATTATGCTCTTTTTTATTTGATCATCTAATATAGTCTTCAGCCATGTTACAAATTTAATGTATCGGCACATTTAACACTAAATGCAAAAAAAAAAATCTTGCAATTGGTTGTTTTTGAATAAAAACTAAGAGATTGTCATTGATGACAGACTGTATAATTTTGAGCCATGGTTAAGTGATAAAGATTGCACATAGTTGGTATAATCTTCTCCAAACTTCCAAATAACGTAATTTGTGGATTGCGAAATCCAGTTGAGTTTAATTGACTGTTGTTGATATTATTTCAAAAACCATCTTTGATAGAATTAGGAAAATAACCAAAGAAAATTTTTCGAAAGTTATATGTCGCATATATCACCCGAAAGAGCGTCACGAGCACACATTCCAAGTGATAATTGTACCAAAAAAGCAGTCATAGTGATAGTAATACTTAGAACTCTGTTTTTTTATTTCCCATCTGCAACTTTATAAATAGCTTAATCTTGCCTTAATAATAGTATTTCTATTTGAATTCAACAGAGTAGTCCCCCTTTACAATTCGTTAATCAATGTGTGAATGAAACCACAAAATAGTGTTGCCTCTTAGTGGATTACACATATAACTACAATACGGAAGCAAAGGAATTCTTACACAATATGCCATGAAACTCGTTATTTTGAAACCAATCATTGAGTTATAACATAACTCAATGATTGAGAACTTTTAGAAAATAAAATACTTTAATGTGGGCATTTTTACATTTACAAGCTTTTTTCTCAAATATTTCAATTAATGAATGAAAAAATATTTTACACACAGAGATTAATTTGCACTTAAGAAAGTTTAATATACTAATTTTTACACTTGATCAGCATATTACAAAATGATATAATAATAAAAGATTTCACAACACAATAAAATAAATATGGTCAAAAAATTATAATCAGAAAATTTGAAGGATTTTTTATTGTTTTCAACCATTAGAGGCAGATCCAAGGGATGGGCATGTGGCTTGCTCTCTTTTACATAAAAATTAACAGAACAAGAAATCCTAGCCCAATTTAAGAGTGTACGTTGCCTCTCTATTCCTGGGTTTTCTCCCATAAGTCGTTTTTTTTTTTTTTTTTTTTTTGCTAACGTGTTGATCTGCCGTTGATGTTAGTTTTTTTTAGTTTAGTTTTTATTAACGTCGCACTAGAAGCAACACGAGGGCTATTGGCGACGGACCTCTTAATTTTGAACCACGGTCAAGTGACGAGGACAACATGAACTGGCACCCCCTCTCCTAACTTCCTCACCACGCCAAAGGGATTACTTTGGGCCACGACAGATTTCACGTGCATCAGCCCCGGCTACTCGGCGGATCTTAAGCGGCCATGGATCGAACCCGCGACATAACGAAATCCGAAGCCATGACCACTAGGCTATCGCGGCCCCGCCGTTGATGTTAATGACATGTTCTGTATGTCTCGACAGCCAGATCAACATAAGTTTTTCGACTTTTCAACAGTTCCAGAATCTTATTTCAACAAAGCCATTCCAAAAAATGTTTTGAGAAAGTCGCTGAGGGCTGACTCAGGTTTTTCTTCAGTAAGAACTCGGCAGTCATTTAATAGCTGTACGTACAATTACATACTTAGTAATTTTAAATCAGTATCTTTTTTGGAGTTCTATTTTTTTTTTATCGCAATATCTATAATTCTCTTTCAAAAGGTAAAATATTTATTTTGTTGTTATACTTAAACATTGTTTGTTGTGTCCAAGCACAGGAACAAAAAGTTTATCTTACTGTAAGTTTTTAGTTTTCGACTTGAATTTGATTCTTGAATTACAATTTAGTTTACTTTTAGAGTAAGGATTACTTAAACATGACTAATAATCAAAATAAACCAGTTAAGTTCCACATTTTTTTTTTAAAAAAAGAGAAACACAATTATGCTCCTCTTCCTTTTGATTTTGTGCCTCCATAGTTAATGTCATCTGAATCCAACACAGTATGCAACTCATTTAAAATATGACAATAATTATAGAGAAGACTAATAATTCCAGAAGGAGACTTACCAACAGTTGTGTATCAAATACTACAAGTTTGGCACTAACAGGAATCAGGTCATAGCAACGATAACACTTGAAAAACTTAACAAAGACTAAATTTTCATCTTCACCTACAATTTTTAAGAATACATATAAAGAATGCAAACGTACAAGAAATTTATAAAATATTTTGACGCTAATATCTAAAAGAAAGCAGTACTAAATGCATAAAAAAAAAATTCATAATATTAAAATACAGATAATTATGTTATTTTTTAAAAGATACTGTCATTTAACTCAGAAAAACTATCATAAAAATAGGTTATGAAAGTCACAAAGTAGAGAACACTGTTCTTTATTTTTAAAAAAAAAAAAAAAAAAACATTTTGATTTATAAAAAAATAGAAATTATAAATTTTATAAGATATGCCTAAAACATTAGTCAATACATAGTTTAATATGAATTTTAAATGCAATACTTCTGTGACAAAGGAAAAGGAAGAAAAGAAAGAAAAAAAAAAAAAGAAAGAAAAAAGGATTACTGTCAGTATCACAGAAAATAATTCGAAGATTACAGCTAAAATAAAATTACATTTTCTAACATTTAAACATTTTACGAGTTAATGTAAATCTTAGTAAATACTTTTACCCAAGTCTTCAATGTCTATTTTATCACAAAGAGGATCGGCATGAAGTGGAAGCTACAAGGGGAAAACAATATTTAAATAATCATAATATTTAAACTAATCACAATATTTAAAATAAACAATTTATTTCTATAAAATTTATGAATATATTTTATTGTAAAAAATTATCAAAGTAATACAACAGATAACTAGGTTCCCTTTTAATAAACATTAGTAGCATTAATAAAGGCCTTTTTTTGAAAAACCTTTTGCGCAAGGTATGTAAACATAAAATCAGAGTCGTACTAGTAAGTATTTAAACAATTAATGCATCAAATTATTCAAATTATAATTTTATAAGTAAATCATGTTTAAAATGTATAAAAATTAATAAAATATTTTTCATTATAATTAGTGACGTCATGATGAAGTTTAATGAAGCAAGAGCCAGACATGGTTATGCTGCGCCAAATGTAAAAAAAGAAAAGCTGATTGAGAAGGTGGTCGAAAATACAAAAGAATCGCTAGAGTATCCTAGGGAGTCATCACCCATGTTTACCGAAGACCTTTAGTTCCATGTGAAAGAAAAAGATCACTTAAGTGCCTCGAGTAAGTGATGCCCATATTTACTAAAGATGGTAAGCCTTAGGGTTCTTCATCAATAGAACTAAGTGATTACGTAAGCAGAACGTCCACTTGTGACTAAGCTAAATATTTGGCAATTTCAAGGGGTGAGTGATAGTATTTTCATGGCGTTATAGCCAGATGTGGTTATGCTGCGCCAAACAAGGTAAACGAGACGTTTGGTAAAAGTGAAAAAGATAAAAATTGGTTGACAAGGAGGGAAGAATCACTAGGGTATCTCGGAAGCGCAAACCCCCTGTTTACCAAAGACAGCGGAAAAGAAAAAGATCACTAGGGTGCCTCGGGATCAGAATGCCCGTAACTACCTAAAGAAGGCCTCCCCCAACCTGGAGGCTCAGTCCCCTGATCCCTAAGGGCAAGTCTCCTGGCTATACCCCTTCCCCAGACACTAAGTATCCATCGCTTCTTATGACTTGCATGAGCTACATTGAGATTATTCTTTCACACTCGGTCACCATACAGATGCCAATTTCGAGAGAAATATCTTATTATTTTTTTTTCATCATTCATAAGTGAAGATACATACGATTACAATAGTTAAAGTTGGAATAAATTCCACAAGAGTTACATAAAATTTTGATTTCAAACGTAATTATTGGATAAAAAGGGTACATAATATTCATAATAAGATTTAAAGAATTTATTTCTAATTATATTTATGCTTCAAGGCTTTATACTAAACTAAATAAAACCAATATGAGTAAATTTGGAATGAATTAAATTATTACATAATCTTATACAATAACAAATTTATTTAAACGTTAAAAGTCCATATAGAAACAAATTATAAAATATCTTAAAAATTAGGAGAAAAAAAAACTGGAAACATTTAATAAAACATAATTTATAAATTTATTTGCACGTAGATAAAATAGTCACTTCTAAATATTAAATTATTGTATTTAATCTTCTCGGGCAATATCGGCTGATAAGATTCATGGTTCTCAGAAAGCTTACCTTCTCTAGCTAAGTACGGGCATCACTCCCCCGAGGCGCCCTAATGATCTTTTTCCTTTTCCATTCCCTTTTATAAACACTGTAACGACACCTCCCCCGTGTGATACTCTAACGATCTTCCTGTATTTCCAACCCTCCATCTTGTCAACTGGTTCATTTCTTTCCCATTTTTTCAAACGTCTAGATCACAGTTACACCCTGTCTGGCTCATCATTGCCATATCCCCAGTTCTTGTGCCATTAAACTTCATCACCACTCAATCGCAAACGATTCAAGATCAAGATTAATAAATCATAAAAATTGCTAAAATTTAAAAAAAATATCAAATATATCGGAGTTTAAGCATGTAAATTAACAATACATATGAAGTATTAATTAAAAGATGACACGATATCACAAAAAATACAGGGTTCTTCCCCCCCCCCCCCTCATATGAATTAAATATCATGAAAACGTTTCAGCAGTTCTCATAGTTCGAAAAAAATTAAATTGTAGAAATATAAATTTGTTTGTTACTTTAATTAAAATTTGCAATATTTATAAAAAGGGATAAATATAATATTTAAAAAAACAACAAACTCACTGAAACACAGTTTCACAGATAAATCCATATTGCTTAGTTAGAAACCATTATGTTTACAGATAAATCGATAATGTTTAATCTGAGTTAGCAAAAAACTTCAATAAAGAAACGGTGTTTACTCCTACACAATAAGGATTTAGCAGGGTGGCCTACCTTGCCTGTACTTTGGATCCATAGTTAACATCCCCAACGCATTTTTTATTATTCAAAGAGTCTTATTGCAAGCAAAAATTGTTATTTTTAATTTAAAAAATTCATATATCACCTAATAAATTCTATTTTCTTTCTCCAATTTCGTTTATCTTTTAACAGAACCATAAAACCAAACAAGTTTTCATTACTTTTCGAGTTCCCATTCGTTTAAATTTAGAAACTAATCAAAATGACAATATAATGCTAAAATCGATGAAAATCCAACATGCTTATATTTACAACATGTACAAATATAGTACTTGCAAAAAGAGAGGAAAGAAAACAGATAAAAAGTTTAAAAAATCTACATTGATTTCATTCATACGAAATGCAAATATGCACCTATCATTTTTCTTGCGATTAGAATTAAAAAAATTCATCCATAACAAAAGATAATTCTCCAATAGAAAGGAGGAGGGAACCTTTTTTCCAAAATATTATCCGATGCCTTTTAAAACTTTGTGTGCTGTCCGCATTAAACGAATTTTCATTTACATAGAAATTTCAAGAAATTCATAAAGTGCTTTAAATTTCCTTGGAAATATTTTGAAGTCAACTTAGTCTTAATACAACAAAATGAAATATATTCAATCATATGAGTTGTATTGTTCTGGCATTTAGGAGTCTCTCCCCCCCCAGGACACAATTTATACTCGATAGAACAACAATGTAAGGCCTTCAGAAAAGGAGAGGGAAAGATATAAAAGAACAACTTTTCTTCTCTCAGCTCACCCTTGAAGTCGTAATTCGAAAAGAAAGTAGCAGAAATTAAAATTTTGAAATAAGTACAAATCATCCAAAGATCGAATGGTACAATTACACTTGAATGAATCTAAATTACTCTTTTGGAGTGTAGTTTAAATAATTAATGAAGAACAAGAATCTATCACAATATAAAAATATTAACGTTAATACAAAATATTATTTTATTTTAAAAGTAATACTTCGGTTCTGTAAATGCAATAACGTTCTAATACTAATGCGTTATAATAGTTTTAAATAATTTATCAGAGGAAAACACAGACTATTTAATTTTGATAATATAAATAATAAAATTGAATAAGCGAGGAATAAAAGACAAATAAAAAGGAAATAATATCACTTGGGGTGAGTGATTGTTTATAAACGTCGCACTGAGAAACAACACGAGGGTTATTGGCGACAGACCTCCTAATTTTGAACCTCAGCAACGTGACGAAGACGAAACCTAATTTATAATCAACTAAATTTATATTACTAATAGCAACGACAGCAACTGTAAAAACAGAATTTCAAAATCTCCAAGTAGCCATAAAACTCAATATTTCTGGAGGCTATCCCTTCAATCCAAGCTATCATATATTCTGTATCCAATTTGTCGTTTTACCTCTCGATTTAATAGTATGAAAATTTTTTCAAGAAACTAGGAAAAACTATTCTATTTAGTTCCTATCTATTTGTACAAAATTTGGAAAGTGAACACGTGAGAACGTAAAGAAATAGAATTAACAGAACAAAATAAAATCATTCACGATGACGCCAAGAGCAACCTTCTCAGTATAAATTAATTATTAAGAAAACATTACAAATCTAAATATAAGAACAGGAAGCAGACAAATGGACATTTTTTTTATGTATATATTTTTTAGAATATACGTAGTTTAGAAACTAGCAATTCCATAAACTCGACATGTACCCAGGATATGACATTTAATCGAACTCAAAAAGAGTCTTAAAAGTTAAAAATCTATATTAATCAACTATGAGTGAGGGATTGAGACGCAATGCAGCTGCATTATTCTATGACATTCAATGTGCCGCGGAGAGATCAATTGGAAAATTGATATCTACGAGATGTTAATGAAGATTGATGAAAATGTACTTCAAATAAATTTATTTTTGAAAATTATTTTGGTTTACTGCCTGCGAGCAAAATATTTACATAAAGCAGGCCAACTGATTTGAGGAAGAAATATAATAAATTACTGCTTAATTTTCACTACTAAGGCGAAAATCGGTGTATATAACAAAAATTAACCTAACTGCATACTGATCACAAATCAGTTAACGAAATAGTATTACATAGGGACCAATGGGAAAAATTATAAGAATAGATTTTTACTAAGCATATTTGTTCTATCATTTAATCACAGTATATATACATGATGAAAAATATAAAAGTACTTTAAATTCCAATTTAGGTTATATCAATGGGTCTCAATCCCTCAGCTATGGTACACATATCCATGGAGGACACGTATGTATTCCATAAACAGTTCACAGAACAGACAACGATACATTGAGACCAAATCTATGTAAATATTTTACAAATAGCCCTCCCCTCCACTCTAATCGCCGCCACTGATGTAGGCAGTTGAGACGCCTTTTGAGCACCGAGACACTCCCTATTTAAAGAAAGTGTGGAGAACGAAAGGTGAAGTTTTTCCTTAGATCTGTCAATGTAAAAAAGTAACATTCCATTAAAAAAAAAATCAGCTCATCTCCACAACACCAGGCTTCAGTGGCACAATTTGATCACTTTATTTTTCAAAAAAATATTTTAGTTTAAAGAATATGAATATACGAGTAACAAAAATAAATAAAAATACCAATAACTGTCTTTCCAAAAAAAAAAAAAAAAAAAAAAAAAAAAAATTCGAATCGGAATATTGAGAAAGTTCAAATGATGCATTAATTAAAATACCGAAATTTCGTGAGTACGATAGTTATAGAAATCTCATATACCGAAAAGAACAGACTTTCCATTGTTTTGTAAGGAAAACAGCTAAATCATGCTGAACACACACACATTTTCAACTACTTCCTTCGAACACGTAAATGTCCCACTTCCTAAAGAAATTTTAACTATGTCACTATTAGATGTCACCTTAACCTTACATAAGAAGAGATGCAATATTAGTTCTCGAAGTTGTCGATTATTTAACGGACAAGGCCTGTTACACATAAATCTTCACAGCCCCTTTGTTCACTCATTGTCTAAAGTCAACATTTTATGTATTTTGGCGACTAGCCATAAATATGAGACAGAATAGCATTGTTCTAGAGCTTTGCGCCAATCACATACATTTCGCCAAGATAGAGAGCGCATTGCATTCTTAATCAGAAGTGAAAAGACTACCTATTCTTTTCAATAATCCTACTTCAGTTTTATGCCTACTTGTTTAGGAGCTTAATTTGCCTCCACATATCTTATCACCTTATCATTACACAAACACAGTAGAAGCCGTAATAAGCTTAGGCGGAACTAACAGCATGAAGAGCTGTTTACCGACACTAAATAAACATGGAATTCTAGTCGTATTTTACAGATTATGTTAAGATGTTTATTGACATAAGTGTTAACGGCGGGACGTGTTATTTTAACGAAGATTTACAACATTATAAATAACCCGAAGTTCCGAATGAGAAAATTATTAATCTTTGGCACCGTTTCAAATGAAATCCCGTAATAAGAATTTAAAATGTTTAATTATTTTTATATTGTTTTTATTTTCTATAGTTGGATTGAATCAATAATTATACAATTACAATATGTAATCGAAATAAAAGCCTTTGTTAACACACACGCATACATACAAAAGGTCGCGATTTAAAAATACTAAAAATTAAAATTATATAAGCAGTTGATGAAATATTACACAAGCCTATTTATTTATTACTAGTGAATACAATTTGTGAAAACAAATTCAGTCATTTTTTTCAATTGCAGTAACATAATTTCTACTTTATAAAATTTTGATGTATAAAATTTATTAGAAAATTGATTATCTGTGAATGAGATACAATGAGTTAATAAATATAATTTTCAAATACACAAAAAGGAGATTTTACAGCAGCTGATTGAACGCTTAAAAAATTTAAAAAAAAAAAACACCCCACCTTTAGTCATTTTCACACAATTATCAATAAACTCAATAAGAGAACAATTTGAGATATCGGAAAATGATTATACCAAATGCATTCATCAAACGAAGAATGAAACTTTGAAAAACATGAATAGGAATGAATTATAAATGACCTTATTGTGATATTGATCAAAATTGCGAAGGGCGTGGCGTCTAACATAAAGCAGTCTTTTAAAGATTACTTAATTTTTGATTACATGAACCACATAATCTCTAGTTACTGAATCATTAGTGAGGATAATTTTTTTTTCGCAAGATGTGCAAACAAATGTACTTTGTCTTAAAAATTCAAAAGCAAGCATTCAAAAACTAAGTACAACAATCGTGCTTAAAAAAAAACATTAATGTCCGAATTGCGTTTGTAAGGAGATTTACATTAAACACATCATTTTTTGAACAAAACAGGATTTGATTGAAAAATGTCATGCCTTTTAAGAGTTTTCGTTCCAAATTCTTTTTATAAGGGAAATAAATCAAAACATTCTTTGTAAAGATTAAAAGGTTTTCGTAATAGTCGGAACATTATGTATAAATATATGAACAACGCATTACATTCACAGCCGTTGTGATTAAATATGTTTTTGCACAGGCAAAAGGCGGTTCTCAATCTTTTTCAATTGCCACCTTTCTCTGAATTTTTAATAAATTTTCACGACCATTACACACACACTAGTATCATAAATTCAACCGTAAATCATTATTTTCAAAAACATACCACCTCATTTTCTGAGAACTTAGGCTCCCGTCTACCCACCATTTTAATTTCGTGGATTTAATATGGAATATGGAATTTCGACTTTAATTTTCACATCTTTACTATTTGATCTATTTGAATGCAATGAAGTGCACCTAAAAGAGCAAAAAATAATGAATGTTTCTGTGGAATTACTTTTTCCCTCCAATTTTTAAAAATATTTTTATCCGCATTTAAATACGTATTGTTATACAAATCATCCAAAGATCGAATGGTACAATACATTTGAATGGAATCTTAAATTATCTTGAGGTGTTAAATAATTAAATAAGAACAAGAATCTATCACACATAATAAAATATTAACGTTAATACAAAATATTATTTTATTTTAAAGTAAATGGTTCTGTAAATGCAATAAAGCTCTAATATAATGCGTTATAATAGTTTTAAATAATATCAGAGGAAAACACAGACTATTTAATTTGATAATATAAATAAAAATTGAATTAGAATAAAAAAGACAAATAAAAAAGGAAATAATATCACTCTGAGGTGATGTATTATTATAACGCGCACTGAGAAACAACACGAGGGTTTATGGCGACAGACTCCTAATCTTTGGACAGGAACCCTGACGAAGACGACACCTAATTTATAATCAACTAAATTTTTATAGTTACCATAGCAACGACAGCGAACTGAATAACAGAATTTCAAAAACTCCAAGCTAAAGAGTAACTCAATATTTCTGAGGCTATCCGTCAATCCAAACATCATCATATATTCTGTATCCAATTTGTCGTTTTACCTCGATTTAATAGTAGAAAATTTTTCAAGAAACTAGAAACATCCTATTTAGTTCTCATCTATCTTGTACAAAATTTGGAAAGTGAACAAGTGAACGCAAAGAAATAGAATTAACAGAAAAAATAAAAAATTCACGATGACGCCAAGAGCAACCTTTCAGTATATGCAAATTAATTAACAGAAAACATTACAACAAATATAAGAACAGGAAGCTAGACAAATGGACATTTTTTATATATATTTTTTGAATGAGATAGGATTATAAAACTAGCAATCCATAAACCAGACAAAATGTACCAGGATACATTTTAATCGAATTCAAAAGAGCTTAAAAGTTAAAGATCTATATTAACAATCATGGAGTGAGGGATATGAGACGCAATACAGCTGCATTGTTCTATGACATTCATAACGTGATTGACGATCACATTGGAAAAATTGATATTACATGAGATGTTAATGAAGATAGATGAAAATGCTACTAAATAAATTTATTTTTGAAAATATTTTGGTCTTGAATCCTCGGCAAATATTTACATAAAGCAGGCCAACTGATTTGAGGAGAAATATAATAATTACGTGTAATTTTCACTACAAGGCGAAAATCGGTGTATTAACAAAAATTACCTAACTGCATACTGATCACAAATCAGTTAACGATGCAGTATTAATAGGACCAATGGGAAAAAATTATAGAATAGATTTATAAGCATATTTGTTCTATCATTTAATCACAGTATATATACTAATGAAAATATAAAGTAATTTTTAAATTCCAATTAGGTTATATCAATATGGTTCAGTCCTCAGCTATGGTACACATATCATAGGAGGAGCCACATGGTTCCATAAACAGTTCACAGAACAGACAACGATACATTGAGACCAAATCATGTAAATATTTTCAAATAGCTCTCCCCACTCTAATCGCCGCCACTGATGTAGGCAGCTTGAGACTGCCTGATAAATCGAGACACCCTACTTTAAAGAAAGTGTGGGAACGAAAGGTAAGTTTTTCCTTAGATCTGCTTTAATTAAAAAAGTAACATCTAAAAAAAAATCTAGCTCATCTCCACACACGCTAAGGCTTCAGTGGCACAACTTGATCACTTTATTTTTCAAAAAATATTTTAGTTTAAAGAATATGAATATACAGAGTAACAAAAATAAATAAAAATACCAATAACTGTCTTTCCAAAAAAAAAAAAAAAATCGAATCGAAATATGGAGAAAGTTCAGATGATGCATTAATTAAAAATACCGAAATTTCGTGAGTACCGATAGTTATAGAAACTTATAACCGAAAAGAACAGACTTTCCATGGTTTGTAAGGAAAACAGCTAACGGCGTGAAACATTTTTCAACTTACTTCCTTTGAACACGTAAAATGTCCTCCATTCCTAAAGAAATTTTAACTATGTCACTATTAGATGTCACCTAACCTTAAAGAAGAGATGCAATATTAGTTTCTAGTTGTCGATTATTTAACGGACAAGGCCTGTTACATAAATCTTTACAGCCCTTGTTCACTCCGCATTGTCTAAAAGTCAACATTTTATGTATTTTAGCATTAGCCAATAAATATGAAGTTAATAGCATTAAGTTTAGAGCTTTGGCCAATCACATACATTTCGCCAAGATAGAGAGCGCATTGTCATTCTAATCAGCGAAAAGACTACCTCATTCTTTTCAATAATCCTACTCAGTTTTATGCCTACTTGTTAGGAGCTTAATTTCCTCCACATATCTTATCACCTATCATTAGCACAAACACAGTAGCCGTAGTTGTTATAGGTGGACGAACAGCATGAAGAGCTGTTTACCGACACCAAATAAACATGGAATTCTAATGTATGTTGATTATGCTTAAGATGTTTATTTACATAAGTGTTAACGAGGACTGTTATTTTTAACGAACGATTTACAACATTATAAATAACCCGAACCTGAATGAGAAAATTCATTAATCTGGCAACGTTTAAATGAACCTGTAATAAGAAGTTTAAACAGTGTTAATTATTTTATATTGTTTTGTTTTTCTATAGTTGATTGAATATACACAATATACAAGTATGTAATCGAAATAAAGTCCTTGTTAACACAGCATCACAACAAAAGGTCGCGATTTAAAAATATAAAAATTAAAATTATATAAGCAGTTGATGAAATATTAACAAGCTCTTTTATTTATATACTAGTGAATAATGTGAAAACAAATTCAAGTCATTTTTCAATTGCATAACATAATTTCTACTTTAAGAATGTTGATGTATAAATTTATTAAAAATTGATTATCTGTGAATGATGATACAAATGAATTAATAAATATAATTTTCAAACACAAAAAGGAGATTTTACAGCAGCTACTGAACGCTTGAAAAATTTAAAAAAAAAAAACCGACCATCTTTAGTCATTTTCACACAATTATCATAAACTCAATAAGAGAAAAATTCGAGATATCGGAAAATGATATGGCAAAATGCTATCAAAAAAAACGAAGAATGAAAACCTTTGAAAAACATGAATAGAAATTGAATTATAAATGACTTATTGTGATATTGATCAAAATTATGAAGGCGTGCGTGCTCAACATAAGTCTTTAAAGATACTTAATTTTTTGATTACGTATGAACACATAATTCTAAAGTTACTGAATCATTGAGATAATTTTTTTGCAAAGATGTGCAAACAAATGACTTTGGTCTTAAAAATTCAAAGACCAAAACTAAGTACACAATCGTGCTTAAAAAAACATTAATGTCCGAATTATGTTGTCAGGTGAGATTTCATGATTAAACACATTCATTTTTTCAAAAAACAGGATTTGATTAAAATGTCATGCCTTTGCGAGTTTCGTTCCAAATTTTTTATAAGGGAAATAAACCAAAACTTATTCTTTGTAAAAGATTAAAAGGTTTTCGTAATAGTCGAACATTATGTATAAATATATTAGCATAACATATCACAAAGTGTCAGATTAAATATATTTTTGTAAACAGTAAAAGGCGGCTTCTAATCTTTTCAATTGCCACCTTCTTAATTTTAATAAATTTTCAATGCATAACAATATAGTATCATAAATTCAACAAAATCATTATTTTCAAAAATACCATCTCATTTTTGAGGCTGTCTCTCCCATTTTCAATTCGTGGTAGACAGCAATTATGGAATTTCGACTTACTACATCTTTCAGTTATTGATCATTGACGTAATGAACGAGTGCACTCAGTAGCAAAAATACTATTATTAGTTTTTCTCCCAATTTTAAAAACATTGGTCCGTACTTTAACGAACTGCTTAGAGTTTTCCTATTCTACAGGAGGAATATTTGTTTAAAATCGAGGAAAAGTAATTCCACGAAGCATTCATTGTTTGTTCAGATATGGCTTGTTGGCCCAAATAGATCACATAGTAAAGATATGAGACGAAATTCCATAAGATTAACATTACGTCCACGAAATTAAATGGCGGGTATTCTTGTTTCATGTTAGCCATCTAAAACTATTGATGCCCAGTTATAGCGCGGATTATTCTGCGCTTTTGTCTCCTTAACTTCTTCCGGACGAATGAAAATGGTTAAATCAATTAGATTCAACATTAAAAGCGCAATGACGCATTTTAAAATAATCTGATATAAAACCACCTTGTGAAAAACAACGTTTTATTTGGTAAAGTTTATTAAAGAAAATTATTGAAATATTAGTTAAACTGTTATTTTTAACTTGAAATGGTTTGGTGAGACATTTGTATGTATTAAAAATTCATAATACTTTCATAAAATCAAAACATGCATTTGAAAGTTTTAAAGCCATTCTATTAAAAATGTAGAATTAAAAATTGTGATAAGATGGTGCCAAATGAAGTGAAACTCTTTCTGCTCATGATTATTGACTGTGTCAGCAACCCTGTCATTCTGAAAGATAAGGAGACTGAGTGAGTGCATAGTAAGTTTTAATGGCAAGAGCCACCAGGCTAAACAGTTTGTTAAAACCATTCTGGCCAGAATTAAAACGTAACACAAACACAAATAACACAAAGATAAAAGTTAAAAATCAAATGTAAAAGGCAATAAATTATGGTGGGTTTTCCCACCAAGTCAAACAAGTGAAAACAGATGACTAAAAACCGCGATGATGACCAACACTGACAGTCAATTAAATGAGATGAATTGAGTATGGCAGGAAGACACCGAGCATCTTCAAAACAAAAGAGCCAGGTAAATTAGTGAGGTCCTCAATGCGAAGGCGAGTCATTCATCGGCTCTTCGCACCGGAAAATACAGGCTTCTCCAAATGATCGGCTTCACCGAGTGTAATTTCATATTAGTAAGGAGACATCTCCTTGTGAGCAATAGTTTTACGAGGCCCTCATGGGAGTTCATGTCTCAGGGGAAGAAATTTTTCCTCAATCCAAAAGTGCCTAGAGGAAGAATATTTTGACTTATTAAAAATTATTGAAATATTAGTTAAAACTTCAAAATATTGCATTGTTAGGGATGAATATTGAACAGATTCTGAAATTTAAAGCTCTAGTTGATGGAAGTTAAATTAACGACTGAAAATTTGACACACACACACAATCGTGAAATTGGTGGAAAACGCCAGGTACCATAAGGAAACAGCTGATAATCGAATATTTGAGCAATGATTTGGTAGTGAAGCGTGAGATGCTAGTAATAGACGTAAGATAATGAGTATGTTGCAAAAGATGGAAATAAAGAATTCAAATGGTGGGAATTGAAGAGCCCGCATGAGTGGGTACCACACCCTCTTTGAAAATCCTTGAAATAGATTAAAGCGCGTTGAGGGTATGTCACATGTTATAGGGACTATTAACGAAATAACCACAAGTGAAACATAAAATAAAAGCACCAGATTTATATTCAATGCTTTACCAGATTGTGTGAATTTCATTCCTTGACTTTCATTTAGTGGAAAACTAGAAAAATGAACGCAGAAATTGACAAAGAGCTGTTATATTTAATAAGCAGTTTCTAACATTATTCCAAAACCAAACTGAAAATATGCTAATTTGGAACCCACAATCAGTTTACAGTAGGATGCATATTAGTTCTGCTGCAAATTACAGCAAAGAGATTTGTCAATGATTCCAGGTTTCTATGAAGAAAAGGTTGGCAAAATGAAAGTGATCCATTACAACATTTGAATACTTATTATATAGCAAGTTAGAAAATGTAAATAAAGGATTTGATTTCATAAACGAGGTTGTATCTACTTAATATAAAAGTTTCATTTTGCATCAAAGTGCAAAGACCTCAATTTTTAATATAATTAAGTGGTTCAACAACACAATAGACACAGTAAGTAAAAATAAAATTTCATAGGAGAGTTTCAAATTAATTACTATCTCACATTTTCTATGTCAAACTACGAAGCAATTTCAGGTGGAATGACAAACGTTAGTTGACCAAATACCGCTTTAATTTCTGACAAACCAAAATAAACAATTTGAAAGATAAAAATTAAATTTTTGTAATTGTAATCTTGAAGTTGACACTAAACTTTAAAAACCAATCTATAAAAGAACTGATTTAAATGGGTATGAAATAAAATTAATCCTTGTAATGAAGAGAAGAAACCGCGACCTAAAATAAAGTAATATATTGACTCACCAAGAAATCTGAAGTTGACCCGTAGTATGTGTAGATACCAGCACTGCATTGCACATTGGAGCAGTAAAGCCCGTCTTCCAATATTATTTGTGGATATATCACATCCTATGGAATTTTGACTTTAATTTCACACTTACTATTTGATCTTATTTGACTGCACAAAGTGCATCTGAAAGAGCAAAATAATGAAGGCCGGAATTACTTTCTCCTCCGACTTTAAAAATATTTATGCCTCTATTTTAATGATCTGTTTACAGGAGTTTGTACTTTAAAAATATTTTAAATACTTTAAAATCTGGAGGAAAAGTACCCACAGAAGCATTCTATTATTTTTGCTCTTCGATGTATTTCATTGCATTCCAAATAAATTGGTAAAGGTGTGAGAATTAAGTCAAATTCCATAAGATTAACATTAAGTTCACGAAATCTAAATGGCGGCGCATGGGGAGCCTTAAGCTAACTTTTTATTCATTTATTTATTCACTGTGAAATATCCCATGGAATACCAATGTTCTCAAACCTCATACTTATCTATTTGAACTAACAAAATGCATATTCAGAGGGGGAGTTGCCTCGGTGGAATTGTATTTTCCTCCAATTTTGAATATTTAAAGACCAGAAAACCACAATGAATCATAAAATATATTTTAAAATCAGAATAAAATGTGGCACAGAAACGATCCCCCTTTTCCAGATGAATCCTTTTAGCCCTAATAGATAGAATAACAACGTTTCAAGGATGGATGTAGAATTCCATAGATTAACATTATGTTCACGAAATCAAATGGCCTGTAGACGGAGCCAAGAACTGCGATTTGAAATTAATCGTAAAGCGAGGTAGGTAACAAACAGCTCAATATATTTCGTTCACCCTACATACCATACCACGAAAGCGAATCAATCTTAATTCAGACGTCGGTCACATTGATGTCTTCGTTCTGCTGAAGTAAAAATTACAACAATCTCCCACGCTTGTTTAGTACACTAATTTGAGTGTTGTAAATGATGTGTTGGTGGCAGCATACCTTTTAATAAAAGAAAGAATCAGAGCTAAATCATTCTTTGTGATTTCTAAAATAATTTTATACTACTAAAATGATCAAACGTACGACATTACAATTATCAACCATCTTTTCGACCATTTTGAAGACTTTGTTTCAGGTTGTTGAACAGCTTACAAATCGCATAATCTGAGAAACCGTAAGCTATATACCAATGATTTTAATTTTTCAAACAAATTGGCGCTTGCAAGGCATAAGCAGTCTATCTTTACAGAAACGTAATTGTTCAAATTTTTAAAATAAAAATATTTTAACTAATTAAAATTTTACATAAAAATTATGTAGACAGGAAATGAAAAGTGCAAACTGTATTTATTAAGTTTCATTTCTAAAATTAAATGTAGGAATGGAAACCTGCAAATCTGTCGAAGCGAATTACACTGATAAGGGAGAGCTTATATCATGTAATGCAATACAAATTTTTGAGAGGGTTACCATAAAAAGCCCAGTAAAATGTTAACTGGTTTAGTAGCACTGTATGTGTGTCTTCATTGCGATTTCCCTAACCCTTAATATTAAAGATTTAAACAAAGTTTGAATTTATTTCATACGGTACACATGTATATGTATATTTATGAGTAAAATGTATATTGAACTGTTACATTGTTCCACTAAGTAGCGATTGTGCTTATAAATTATGTTTTATATATCAGTTGAAGTATTAATCGGTTAAAATCCTGTACGTTTAATTTATTGAGAAAATTATTGGTACTAACCATTATTTTGAAGGAAATTTTTCCGTTTCTAAGAAATTTGTCTAACTAAATTTGAATATTGTGGTTTAAAGTATTCAATGTCTCTAAAATACAATTAGTTAATTGCTCTTCAAATATTTGTTTTAAAACAGAATTTTAATGAATTGTATAAAGCATCAATTTCACACGGGTATTTTCTAATATTTAGAAATGTTTCCTACTGTCTCAAAATCTAAACTGAGGCGTTTTAGATGATAATCTTGGTTGATAATATTTTAGTTTTATTTTTCGATATTGTTTAAATATTATAATAATTGAAGTTTATACTTCATTAATTTTCAATTTGATACATAAATAAATAAAATATCTCTAAATAAGTTTTAAAACTACAAGATGTTTTAGAAAGATCGATGTTTCATGTCAAAATGAGGTACGACACGAACTCTGTAGTTTTTCCCTTTGTATTCTTGCAGTTTAAGATACATTTAGTTTAAATTATAAGAATTCCATTTTAATCACCTTCCATAAGTCATTGATCAGAAAGAGTCTCTAATCCGATTTTAGTGCGTAGACGCGTGTCCGGTGACGGTGGCGGACCTATTTCGAATACTTAAAAGTCTATTCTACTGAAAATAACTTTATAAAAGTCACATCACATTAAATAATTTTCTAAAGATACATTGAGATTTTATTGAAAACCCGTTTAGAATAAATCAGAAGATTATGACATAGGGGTATGATCACGTAATTGTTTTCAACTATTATGTGAAATCTAATGAAAGTAAATAGAAACGAAAGCGATTTTCATTACACAAAATGACGTCTTGGCATGGAACTGAAATCCATTCATCAAGGTTTAGTTAAATGAAATTCTAAGTGAAAGTGATTCCACGCACAAAATTTTCACTTTCTAGATTAGTTCGATTGTGTTTCAACATTTCAAATCACAATGCTCGTATATTTTTAAAGAACTCAATAAATTTTTGGTAAACGAAATGGAAGTAAATAAGAAAACTGATGGTCACTTCATACTAAAATTTGAATTTTCCTGATTAAAATTCAATGATTTTATAATTTTGCAACAACAATGTACTGATTAGACAAATTACTCATTTTTCAAGAGCGCAAGTATCACAAAATTCTAATTACATTTCAAGTTAAAATTATTTTATAGATCAGTTGTGAAAACTTCAGCATTACTTTAACTTAAAAGTAAGAAATGAATAAAAGCACTTAAAACTAATAGATATACATTCGTATTTAATGAGGCATTTGTAACCTTATGAACACTGACAAATTAATATATTTTAACTAAGAGCACACAAAAATCTTCTTTAGCACACTTAAGAACATATTAAAACAAACAATTTATTAAAAGGTAATATACTACACACTATATAATGCTCGCATATCAATTTACATTTAACAAATTGAGATTGTAATCAACTGAGTATTATAAAGTTTTCCTAAATTTGCGAAATTTTTAAGAACGATTTTATTTTCGCCATCTGTCCCCATGGTATGTTTTTATAACTTCCATAAAAGCCCTAATCATTTCGAATCACAATTATTATTTTTCTTGCCACTGAACTTCATTTTATATGTGTAGTTATCTTAAAGAAGAAAGATAAGTTCTTAGAAATACCTGACTGAAAAATTGTCAGTGAAGAATCATCAAATGAAGAAAATCTTTTTAAAATTGATGTTGAGGGAGAATTTCTGGGGGAGAGAATGGAAATCGATAAATTGAATGGAAAATAAACTAAAATTCTATTATTAAGAAGAAAATTTCTATCAAATCAAACATTTATTTAAATTAACAGTAAAAGTTTATTGTTTGTATACTTAAAAATGAAAATAGCCAAGGATAAATTTAATTCAAATAAACTTTTCAGAAAATTTCTCTTGATTTTCATATTCACAATAAAATCATCTTCGATTAGATAATTAAAAATAGGTAAATATAAATAAAATTGTACATATAGGTTAGAAAGAGTATATAGGTATATATATATAGAGGCATATATAGATATATATGTATATAGGTATATAG